>WBMZ01010007.1:0-96944 GCA_013400975.1 Atrichornis clamosus
CTCGGCCCGAGCCGCCGTCGGGCGCGGGGCTGCCGGGAGGGCTCGGCCGCCAGTGCTGGATGGCGCTGCGCTGCGAGCGGCTGCCGCGGGAGCCCGGCGGGCCAGGTACTGCTCCCAGCCGCCCTGGCCGCCGCCCGGCCCGCGCTCTGCCCTCAGGGCCCTCTTGGCTTAGGTGCGGTTTTTAACTCTTCCACGGCGGACTTCACGCGCACAAGGGTCAGGCTGTCTTCACTGAACTTTTCCTTTTTATAACACAGCCCTCTCTTTCATCTTAGTCTTCTCAAGAATGTGTTAAAAAGGGGACCCGGCCAGCTTCAAACCTTCGCTGTGCTTACTGGTGCTGCCCATCTCTTAGGGCACAAAACCAAAGGTGTGTCTGTTTTCAAGCAGTGAACGGCATCCATGCTGCAAAACCAAAGGACTTGCTGGCCAGGAGAGAGGCAGGTGGAGATCCTCTGGCACCTTTCCTGGATGGACAGCGGTACTATGAACAGGTTGTGCTTTCCTTCTTTTAAGTAAATATTATAAAGCTGACAATTTTCAATACCTTTTCAGTGAAAAAAGAGACACTTAAAAAAAAAAAACCTACAAAAACCTGCTGCTTACTTATCTGGTCCTTAGGAGACTTGGGAGGGAACTGGTAGACATTACTAGATGCTTGGGGAACGTGTGGGAAAAACTTATTTAGGGGGAACACTTGGGGATTTTAACGGGCTAAAAACAGGCATAGGCACTGATATTCATGACAAGCTAGCTGTAAAAAGGAACCGGGTTTTTTTTAATAGAGTTCTTCAAAAATACAAAGCCCACACAGTCATGATGGATAAGCTCCCTAGACAATAGTTTAGACAATAGCTTGGACAGTATTAACGGGGGATGATTTGTCATTGTGAAGACATTTGACTAATGGTTGAATTATTGCTCGGTTCTAAGCTTTTGCAGTCTGACATCGTTTTATCAAAACATACAGAAAATTTGAAGGAAAAATATAGAGAAGAATGTTTTAATTCTAATATTGTTTTAACTTAGTATTTATGTGTAAAAATATTTTAGTCAGGACGCCAGGCTCAGTTAACTGTTACATTACAGTTGTTTAACGGTATTTTTAAATATAATTTCTTCTTTGACTTAATGCAGAAGCAAGTACCCTCTGAGATTCATTCTTAGGAGTGAAGGTATCTGTGCTGTTGCAGGTGATGCCTTCATAAGAAACGTGGGGCAGACAGCTGGGTCCATAAAAGTCTTCAGACATCTGAGTTTATCAGCCTTTGTAAAACCAACCCTTAGTTGAGATGCAGAAGCAGACTGTTAAACCCTTGAGGTACAAGAACAGCTGACCTAAGTTAAAGGATTTCGGATAGATGGGGCAGGGACTCTGAATTAGACTTTATCTCCTTACACTAAAAAGATGGCGGTGGGGTAGGGAAAAAGGTTGTCAGAATGTCTTTTGGTTACCCAACTTTCTTGTGGTTGTGGGCTTGCTGTGTTTTCTGCCAGTTCTGTGGCTGCAATTTTTTGTTCTTCATTCATGAGAGAAATACTCCAGGTTGAAGGCGTATGTATATATCACAGAGTTATTGTTTGTTTTCTCTTTCCCAGGGGTTGTATGAAGAAGCATTAAAGCAATTCGAAAAAATCAAGGATACAGATTTTCAAGCAATGTATCAGCTTGGTGTAATGTATTATGATGGACTTGGGACTGAAAAAGACCCTGTGAGTAATCTATCTGCATGCTTTTTATTTTTCTTCTAACATTAGCTGATAATTACTAAGAGCTTCTTTATAAGCATGATTAGTTAGTTTAAAATTAACAGCCTTTTAATTTAGAATTAGTTTCATAAAGTGCAGATTTTTACAGAGCATCATTAAAGAGAGAGAGCTCTGGGTTGAGGAAGTTCTCAAAAATGGCTATAGTAAAATAGGTGTTTCTGGAAAATACAGTAATTTGTATTTTAAAATTAACTTCTAAGGGTTTGGTTGGACTTTGTGTGGAAGCTAAATTGCTGTTTATTTTTTAACCTTTTAATAAACAATAGATGAAAATAAAGTGAGTAAAAATGAAAATAAAATAATTATATTTCAAAACATAAAACATCTCTGGTACAAAGACTTTTTTAAAGTACTTTCTATTCTTTTAGCACAGATGCTAAAAATGATTGTGCTTCTGCCAGTGGTTGACAGCAATATTTTTAAATTAGACAAATGAGGTAGTAATATTTTTAAATTCGACAAATGAAAAATTACATTTGCAAGAACTTGAAGAATTCAAATTGAAGAATTATATTACAAAAAAGGAAGACAAAAGAATTATTTGATACAATAAGAAGAGTTAATTTATTGATGAAGAGAATCTTAAAAAGTCGCATAAGGAAAGAATACAAGCAGTATGAAAGAAAGGGTAGATTACAACAGAAGGCCACAAAAAATGAACCGAAGAGTGTATTAACAAGTGGGTGTCATGTCTGGTGCTTACAGCATTGTCAGCAGAACTCAGAATATTCTGGTGGGGTTTAGGGGTGGTTCATTTTTAATGTGTGCCTGCATAATTATCACATTTGTTTACTTGCAAATAAACATTTTAGCAAAGTTTCTTTCTTCCTTGTGTATTAAAATATGAAATTTGAATAAAAGAAAAACCTTTTATAAAGGACTGTTTCTAGTGTATTTAAATAGTGTCCATGCTAAATCCTAACAGTGTAAATCTTATTTCTAAAATACATCTGAGGTCTGGTTGTTCATATGCAATGTTCTCCATCTGCTTATTTAACATCATCACTTTTCGTCCTTTATGGATCTAAGATATTTTAAATGAAAGGACTTGAAAGTGTGCTCTGTATCACTTTGCTTTCTAGTTAAGGTTGCTTTATGGTTTCAGATACATTATGCAATATGAAAAAGTTCACAGAATTCTGAAATTGAAAATGTTGCAAGTTTAGGATGTGACATTCATTTATGTAAGCACAATAATATTTTTGAGAAAATTTTTATCAATGAAGAAGAGTAATGTAATATCAGATGAACATTTATGAAGAAATTTTTCACACTAAAAATATGCTGGAGTCAAAAATCTAGTAACCAAAGACCAGTTCTGCTTTGGTATGATACTGTTTTCCAGGCTGTCCTACCAGTATGCCTCAGCCTTTCTTCCAAG
The DNA here is from genome assembly GCA_013400975.1 of Atrichornis clamosus. Lineage (NCBI taxonomy): Eukaryota > Metazoa > Chordata > Aves > Passeriformes > Menuridae > Atrichornis > Atrichornis clamosus. Next base: position 3,152 of record WBMZ01010007.1, read on the forward strand.
GGAAAAAGTTACCTGTCTTGTAGAAGTTATTGCATTCTCAGGTTATGCATTTCATCCTCTTCACAGTCTGAACGTAATAACTTAAATGGCTCAATTTTAGGAAAGGGGAGTGGAATACATGAATAAAATACTCAACTCTGATTCCGAAACAGCGAGACACTTGAAGTTTGCAGCTGCATACAATCTTGGCAGGGCATATTATGAAGGATTTGGTGTTAAACATTCAACCAAAGAGGCTGAAAGGTAAGGGCAGTCAGTGATTTTCCTAATGAATTTTAAGATTGTGTTACTTAAACTTTGTTGTCCCCATTTTCTTAGGTTGTGGCTTACTGCTGCAGACCATGGAAATCCAAAAGCAAGTATAAAGGCCCAGAGTACTTTAGGAATGCTTTATTCTATGCCAATTCTAAAAGATCTGAAGAAGGTAAAGCCCACTTGCACCTTTTGAAATAAAAATTAGTCATGATTAATTTTTAATTTCATGGAAATAGTACAGTGATATATTTGACTCTGAAAGCTGTCTTTTAAGTAGTTAGACATTATCATCCATTTAAGCCTGTGTGAACAGATGGCCAGAATTCCTTATTTTGACTCACTTGACACTGCTAGCCAAGACATATATATGTATAATTTTTTTTTTTTAGTTGAGAGTATCAGAAAGAATGATAGAATGGATTAAAGTTTTGTCAGCTTTGATAACATTCAGAAATCAAGCAGGTAACACTGATTGAAAGCTCTGACAGTAAATGAAGCAGGTTTAAAAGCCTTACAAGGATTCTGCTTTCTTTTATGTATAAGCACATCTTACAGGATGGTTGGTGTAAAGGCTTTTATGGAAAGAGTATACAAGAAAAGCAGCTAAGTAAATATATACTCCAACTTTGTGCCTCTTGTTTAGGCCTTTTTCTGGCATTCAGAAGCAAGTCACAATGGAAATCTGGAATCACAGGGAGCACTTGGCATAATGTATCTCTATGGACGAGGTGTACATCAAAACACTAAAGCTGCTTTGGAGTGTTTGAGAAAAGCAGCAGAATTTGGAAACATCTATGCTCAAGGCCATCTTGTGGAATATTACTACACTAGAAAATTTTACTCAAAAGCTGTTGCACTAGCCAAAAGGTAATTTTTATTTTTCATTATGGTTCTTCGTGAAAGGCAACGTAAAACAGATTAAAATTATTAATAAGATAATGACCTAGTCTTTCAAACTCAGAGATGTTTGAGATAATGAGTTGCAAAACTCATCTTTTAACAACAGAAGTAGTTAATAAATTAATACTATAAGGTTCTCAATTACTCAGTATAGTTGAACTTTTCCTTCTGATCCCATAAAGCAAAACAGCGTTTTTTTTCTAGCCAGAACTAGAATCCCAAGTAGGCGCTCATACACAACCCTGCCTTCCACGTCCACTATGTCCTCCAGGCTCCTGCCTTCACTATTCCCTTTAGACCCCTACAGTCAGACGTATCACAGAATGCCCAGGTTGGAAGGGATCTCAGTGATCATCTGGTCCAACTTTTCCTGGCAAAAGCACAGTCTAGACAAGGCCCAGCACCTTGTCCAGCTGAATCTTAAAAGTGTACAAGGCCAGCGAATCTACCACTTCCCTTTACCTGTTCTTCTATCTTTGGTATGCTTCTCTCTTGGTTTCAGGCACTTGCAGTTAAGCCAGAGGGGTCTCTTGTTCCATCTACTTTGCTTATCTTTAAAGGGGATGAACAAGCAGTTCATTGTGCTTCTGGAAGAGCATTTTTGAAAAGCTCCCAGCACTCACTAGCTCCTTTACTCACCATGGAAGCTTTCTGTGGAGTCTCTCCCAATGGTGCTGTAAACTGAAGCTAACTCTTCTGCAGTCTAGAACCTGTGTCTCAGTATTAACCCTCAGAGTGCTCAGCAGGATCCCAGATCCACAGTATTGTGATGTCTGCACCCAAGGCTATCACTCACCAAGATATTACAAAGCAGATTTTCTTGGTTTGTGAGTAGCAAGTCAAGCAGTGCCTCATTCCTGGTTGGCACATCTGACATCTGGTTGTGGCAGCAATACTTTACTGTTCCATTCCAGGAACTTGCTGGATGTCCTGGGCGTTGGTGTATTGTTCTTGCATTTAATGCCTGGGTAGTTCAAGTCAGCCATAAGATCCAGATTCTGTTAACCAGTGCTTACTTAAGTGACTCAGATACTGCCTCGTTGGTCTTACTGTCTTGGTTTGCAGGTCAGTAGCAGAATCTTACTGTACGATCCCTCTTGAGATGATACCTCTGATCCTGGCCTAGAGGCATTCAATAGGCCTTCCAAAATTGCCATAGTTAACTTCTACACATTCAAGGTTCTCCTTAACTCAGAGCATGATGAGTCCTTCTCTTCTTCCCTCTCTGTCTCTGTGAGACAGCCCGTAACCATCCATCATGATTCTCCCATCATGTGAGTTGTTCCACCATGCTTCAGTAATTCCTGATTGTGTGACTTTCTGAGTGGGTGCAGAGCTCCAGTTCCTCCTGTTTGGTCCCCAGGCTGTGTGCATTGTACACCTACACTTGAGGGGGTTGGTCTTCTGGTTCTCTTCCTGGGAGGCAGCTAAGGAACATTTGTTCCTGCTCTGGTTGGCCTGGCTCATTACCCTGTTGGTTGCAATGGCACAAGTGCTACCACTTTGGGTCCAAAATGCCCCCAAATCCTTCAGTTTAAAGCTGACCTCAGCAGGCTGGCCACCCTGTGGCCAAAGACTCCCTTGCCTTTTTAGACAGCTGGATCCCATCCCTTCTTAACAGGCTGTAGGCATCAAAGAATGCCCTATTGTCATAAAAGCCAAAACAGTTGTGACAGCACCAGCCAAAAAGACAGAAGTTGATTTGTATTATATATTTGGTTTTGGCTGCATGCTTTCCTCCAAGTGGTAGAAGGTAACTGGAAGAAAAAGTAACTTGGCACCAATATTTGCTTGCACCCCAGGGCTTTGTAGTCTTTTTTTGATTTTGTGGTGTCATTCGTGCCCCCATGAAAGAGTAGCAAAGAATCTGTGCTCTGGACAAGTTGTGGCACCCTCTTGCAACATCTTGGACCTCAGCTCCTAGACAGCCACACATCCCTCATGAGTCCCCCTCAGGCTGACAGATGGTGCCTCAGTGCCCCGTCACAGAGAGGTACTCACTGTGAGTACACATTCCTTTTTGTGGTTTGTGCTGCTGGTAGAGTTTCTCCTTGCAGATCTTGCTCCTGGATGTCTACAGTGATGAAAGCTTCATATATGCTTTAGGATGTAGTGTTGGAGGGTGGGGAGGTAAGCAGAGTCCTGCTTTTGTGTGTCACCAGGGTCCAAGGTGCTTGTTCTCTGTAGTGTCCATCACAGGAACATGATTCTGAAACCACTTATCTACCTCAATCTTCATCTCAGCACCTCTAATACTGCAAAGAATACAAGCAGTCTTCCACTCTCCACCTCGCCCATCTTAATGCCATTTCTACTCACTCTCTCCAACCCCATAATTTCCTTGCTCTGTGGCTCAGCCTGGTTCCTGTGCCCTTTAGAGGAAATGCAAGCATTGGTACTGGGTGGGATCCTGCAGTCAGCACTCTGAGCAGTGCTGTCTGGGACTTAGAAGCAGCTGCTGCACACAGCTGCCAAGTTAGCATCCTTGAGCTTACCGTGAGTCGCTGCTTACGAGGATGCATCTGCACAGGCACTTTTAAGCCTGGACCACAAACCAGGCATCTGCATGCAAGTGATTTCTAGTGGTTATCTGCTTGCATAGATGTACTGGTCTGAGCCCCAGTTAGGCACCACTGGCTGGCCTTTTCACAGGCAGTCACTGTGGGACTCACTGCTCTACCTGCACACTTGAGTGGTTTGTATATTGCAGAAATAGCAGCTTCTGTTACAGGCTGCAGTATTTAAAACAGTCTGCAACAAGTTTCTGTATCCTGAACTAGTCAAGTAGGACAAGAACACTGTTGGATCAATGTTCTATGGCAGAAAAACAGCACAGTTCTGTGAGCTTACCAGTGTGTGTTAGAAGTTCAATCTGTCACTCAGATTATTGATTTGCTGGAAGTGAGATGCAGATAAATTGACTACTTGCACAAGTGGCACACAATAACATTCATGCTTTTGGGGGTATGTTCACAAAGCTGCTGCTGCACAGCCATGAACATGTCACAATTTAACCATCTTACAGAAGCTGCACTCTCTATATGCCACTGCTTAGCAGACGCTCTGGTTCAGTAGCTGAGCTATGGATGCTGTTTGCTATACTCTGTGCTGAAAAGGATTGTTTCTTTCTGAACTGCTGCTTTTCTTTCTTTTGCACTTTTGCATAGACTGATAGCTGTTCGGTCTGGGCTAGCCTGTCTCGCTCGGAATGAATCCCCTCCATTCAAGGCTGCACGGTAGATTATTCAGACAAGTTAACAGTGCACTTCATCAGCTGCAACTCTGATGGCAGAAAATAACAATGAAATCCCACTGTACAGTCAGAGGTGATAATTTCTGAAACAAAACACACTGCAACCATACTTGAAACAGTTCCACTTAATTAAAGTTGGCTTTGAGGCAAAAAGCTCAGCAGTTCAACCAGTGGTATCAAGCACCAATACCTTTTCTGCTAAAATTTGTCCTTCTGTGTTCATGCCAACTAGATTTTTACATTACATACAAGCATGAAAACATTATGTGATTGTGTACAGTATAACATTGCCTAATATTTGGGAGTCTACATTAGCTACTGATCCTTCACTTCAAATAATTTAGTTATCCCACACAGTTCTACTTACCAATTGCTGTGGTATGTTCTTGAAGTCAGCTGTGCTGAAATAGAATTTTTGCCTGACTTGAGTGGGTATTGTTATTTGCATCAGCATCCTGCAGTGTATCTTTTGGAAAGGAAGGCAAAAAGGTTATGTATCAGGAAAGATAAGAGAGGTAATATGTTACTGTTGTTATATTTGAGTGTTCTTGCTAGTAAGAACAGTTGTGTTAATGTGTTTGTTAATGGGACCAAATTAGGTGGGAGAAGGTAACTCTCAACACATTCAAGTAATTCAGCAGGCACTGACTTGCAGAGAGTAGTTGAGAACAATCTTTCATAAACACTGATTTATAGGGAGTACCTATAAACTGAAATGATTTGCATTTTTCCTAATTTTTTTCTGTCAAGTCTGTGACTATTTAACACAGCTAAAATGTTGTGTAAAGAAGCATATAATGACTGTTTGGTATCTGGAAGGGACATGGGGCTTGGGGGTTTCTGTTTTAAGACAACAGAAAAATCAATTCCCACTTAGCAAATGCTGTAACAAATACTATAGTGACAGTTCTAGATAATTATAGCTTGATAGTTAAAACACCATTCACTCTGTCCCTCTGATTCTTAAAATGGTTCTTAGTAAAAACAACATGCTGCAAATAAGATGACAGTAAGCATGCAGAAGAAAGGAAATAATTGAGCTGAAACAGTGATAAATGGTTTTCCTAAGGGAATTTTATAACCAGATGCTTTCAAGTATGTCCAAGATTTTGAAATTACTATGATTCGCCAATATCTTAGCAAGAATTGGAAATTTTAGAATCCTAGAATCATGGAATGGTTTGGGTTGGCCTTTTAAAGATCATCTAAGTTCCAGCCCCCTTGCTGTGGGCAGGATCATCTTCCACTAGATGAAGTTGCTCAAGTACATGAAATAAGAGCTTTGCCTTTCTTCCACATATAACTTCCATAAAATAATTTAACAGGAACAATTAGTGTAAAATATGCTGCCTTTTATAACTAGTATAACTATAGTGAAAGTGACTTCAAAAGTTACATTTGCTGTTTAATATCACACTATTCAAATAAGACTAACTTAAAATCAAATACAGAACAGAATAATCCTCATAAGATGCTGAATACATGTACATTTCAGCTTATTTTGTATAATAATTTAAATAGAAAGGAGGCATTGTCAAAGTCATATATGGTCAACTTTAATTACTGCTTGAACTAGCATTATCTAACATAATGCTCTAAATTCCACAACAGGGCTACAAAAAATGATGACATCAATATGCTAGCCAAGATAACTGATTGTCACCCAGCATATGTAGCCAAGGGGGCTGCTGTGGCTGCTTTCTACTTGGCTAGATGCCTCCAGCTTGGCCAAGGCACAGAGCAAGATCAAGATGCTGCTAAGAAGTACTATTCTAAGGTAAATCGAGAAAGTCTGACAGGCTGGTTTACATCTCATCAAATTGAGTGATACCTTGAATCTGAGTCTCTCAACTTGCTATTTCATTAAAGACTCCAACATTATTTATGTTAAAAAAAATCTCTGCAAGAAAATGTAGAGTGATAGAGGGATGATTGAAAACTATGAAAAATAGCCTTGAAAGGATGCTATCTGCCCACTTGCTTAAGCAAGCAATGCAACCAACAGCCATAAAAATCCACGGTAATCACCACACCAAAGAGCTTGGTAACTTGCAAGATAAATTAGCTAAACAATTTGAATAATTTTATCCCAAATTAATTTGCTTTCTGTCATTCCCTCACAACTAAAAAATCTCTTTTCCTCTACCTTAGATTCTGTAACAATTACAACCTTTATTAACAATACTTAAATTGGCCATAACATGCTTATTTTTATATTTACATATTAGCAGTAGCTGAGGATCTGCTGCTTTCTATGGTACCCTATACACAGGAGTAAAAAAAAAAAAATCAGTCACATTTTTTCAAAGTGCTAAATTTGGAGTAAGATTTATTGCTTGAGGAAAAATATCAATAATGGCCTCTAGAAGATGAATCTGTTAAGTCGTTTCAGTGATGCCTAAAGGTACATCAAGGCAAGGTGATTGTACAGGTGAAGGGAGTGTAGCGAGTTTGTGCTTCAGAGACACTCTGTGGTTTTTGTATATGTAGTGACCATTTGTTTCTGCAAGCAAAATACTTTGATGTCCAGCTTGGTGAAATCTAAATGAAGTTACGTAAATGATAAATTATCAAACAATTTTTGTGGCTCCTTACTCAGGGAAGCCACTGATACAGGAGACTTAGCAGAGCTGGTGATCTGAATTCAAACATTTTAAACATTTTGTTCTCCCACTGTGAAAAATGTTATAGAGGATAAGAAGATCAGGAAAGGAATATAAACTGAGGTGTTGCGAACATTATAGCAGATAGTCCTAGTTAAATCTTAAGGTTGAAGAGGTCCATCAGGATTAAATTGCTGCATGGCTTTGTGGGAGTAGAGCCCTTACCCACTGTCTTCTGAAGGCCAGCAAAACTGCCACAACTGAAAGAAGACTACAGATGTCACTCATTATTCACGTGCTGTACATCTGAGACTGATCTAGGAATGTCACTAACTTCTCCGTGTTAAAAGAGGTAATTGGTATTCCTTGGTGTCATGCATCTCTAAATCAACAGCAAAAGAGAAGGAACATACTATAAACAAGGAAGCTCCCTGAAATAGTAACTTCAAAAGACTTGTGGGGGCTTCCAGTTTCTTTTGTACCTGGAAAATTCTCACGTTAACTGTACAACTACACTTAAAATCATATTTGCTTTTTTTAATTAACTGCACATCTGTGGTTTTGGTCTACCATTCTTAGATCCAGTCAGTTTTGAAAGAAATGAGAAGATGGGCATCCCTAAGGGTACTGAAGTAGATTATAGAAATGAATGAAACTCATCCAGTCTGGAAGCATATATGTTTCTGACTGTAGTGCTGTGCATCATGCCAACAAACAGAATGTAAAAAAATAAACCCAAAACTAACACTGTAGTCAAGTATGCTAATTTTACATACTGATCTTTTTATTATGTGGCATCAGAAACAGGGATTTAAAGCCAAATATGTTGTCTTCAATATTTTAACAAGTTGATTATCGCAGATAGCTTTGTTGACACTTAAAGACATTATTAATGTCATATTGACAACATACAATTTTATTGTAGCTATAAACTAAAACTCTGGTATTCTTTGTTTTCAAAGGCATGCCATCTGGATCCTGCTGTTGCTTCTGACCTTGAATTGGCAGCTAATCTTGGGAGAATTTAGTGCTTCCCTTAACTGTGACTGGTATATAAATATATTTCCTACAATAAACCATCATTTATCTCCAGCAATTATAGACTGTTCATCACTTACTGCTTGCTTTTCAACTTTCTGTAAATATTGTTTTAAGCAATTCACTGATTCTTTTTATCTAAAATAAAGAGAAGGTAAAAAGCTCACACTTTCTTTAATTAAGATGAAGCCAAGGCAGACTTTTAAAAATAGTATTGAAGACTTAAAGGTTTATTAAGGACATTTCACTGGGACAAATGTATTTTATTCATGTCATACTGCTACACAGCACATGAATCAAAAAAAACCCCACATAAAAGTGGTTGTTTTCTTTCTGCATATATAAGGTTTAAATTTTAATATTCTGAAAAGCTTGATCCCACACTTCTGTTGTTTTCTCATACAGCCCACTCAGAGGCCACGGCCATTTTTAAAGCTTAACTTTGTTAGCGGTGGTTATACTTTCTTCCACATACTTTCTAATGTATCTAGATCTGCTTAAGTGTCTTTATACATTTTACTCTTGGGTTGCAGAGACTCAGACTTGGAAACTGGCCTGTAAAATATTAAGCTTTACAATTCAAATCATGCCAGCTTCTAAAACTAGAAAATTACTAGTTACAGAACTATGGGAAAAAAAAGTATGGAAACATTCAATATACATCCTCACCATGAGGCCTGTTTTCCTCAATCCTTCACATTGCCTCTGTTTGTATTAGAAATAGTTGAAAACCTTTTGGCTAGGAGTATGTATGCCTGAGCACTGTCATGCTGAATCTTTTATCAAAAGATACTTTGATTAACCAGTAGGAAAACTTACTGATGGCTATGGTAAGCTTGCACATTTCTAAATGCCTGCTTACTTACGAAACTTTACAAGTGCAGAATTTGCCTTGCTTCTTAGAACTGTGCCACGACCTAAAAACTTTTCTGGAACTGTTGGAACAGAAGGCTTAGATATTACTAAAAATGTTGATTTAAATACAGCATATGGACTGTATGTACCTTACAATACAGCCAGTCGTAACTACATGTAGTTGTTCTAAGAGCACAACTGTACTGAATTGAGAAGAGAGTAATGAGTGTCATCTCGGGATTTTTGATGATATTTAATGATTTAGATGTGCATTAACACCATATTTACATATCTTTACATAAATTTTAAAAAACCCAACAAAACACTGAAGACAGTTTTCTTTGCTTGTATAAAATAAGGGCAAGATTTGAAGGTTAGTTGAAATTAGGGTATTTGAATAAAACAGCCCTGAGTAATATCAGGGAAGTTATTAGAATGGTTTAATTCAGTGTCTACTTGATCATTCATAGAAGCTATTCATAAGCACTAAACTCTGAACTAACATTTAACACAGGCATTCTGTTAGGACATACCAATTTACATTACATAATTTTGACACAGACTTCAAAGCAATGTAGATATTTCTTATGAAACTAGTGCTGTCAAACTCATTGATTAGTTGTCAGTACAGCCTCATTATCAAGTACTGCAATCCAGTTGTGATATTTATTGCTTACAAATGCTTCAAACTACAGGAAATCTTTGGTCAAACCAAAATTGATAAAATTTTCACAATAGCTTTACATGTAGTATTGCACGACAAGGCTTTTTCAATACACAAGAAAAAAAAGGAATGCTCAGGTCCTCAGTGAGGAGATTAGAACTGTACAACATTCATTAGTTTACCACTATAAGCAAAAATTCTTTCCATAAATGTTTAAAATATCTTCTGGTTTCTTTCAGCATATATGAACATTTATTTTTCAATCTATATTTGAAACAGAGGAGTAGTCAAATAGAACAATTTAAATAAAAATTGGCAGCTATACAGCATTTTTTTGTCTACCCTACTACAGCATCAGATCTTTTCAAGTCTGTTTACTTCACAAAAAACTCAAGAGGAAAGAAAAATGCTAAAAATAATTATAGTCCTCAGCCCTCTATGGAAAAGAGGAAAATAAGTTTCATGTCTATTATTGAACATAGACATTTCTCTAGTGGTCCAATTGTGCAGATTCAAACCTAAGTGGCATTAAGCTGCTCTAGATGAGCTTTCAGCTCAGGACACAGTTCAGTTAGCAGCAGTTCCAGCAAAACCTGAAAAACAGAAGGGAGTTAAGGTAATGCAGGTGCCAACCAAACAAGAATTTCTTCTTCATCATGTTTAGAGCATCACACGTAATAGAAGCATGTAGGTTCGATTCTATTCATCATTCATGCAACTACTTTCCTTTCATCCAAAAGTTAGCACGTGCCCTACAAGTAACATGGGAAATGCCTTAAGGCTGAAAGGAGGCAAGTGCTAAGGGCAGCTGCTTTCAGATGGGGACTTCGCACCCCGTATAACGTGGCGCTGTTCTGTCAAAGACTGCAGCATCACAAGCAAGCACCAGGGCGTGCAGCTCACGCATCTTCCCTGCCGTGCTGAGGCAGCACTGGGTGACAGGCTGCCGTCTGCAGTGAGCCCGAAGAGACTGACTGGGTGTGCAGGTAGTATACTTAGATCCAGCTGCATATTCCAGGTGAGGAGTCCAACTTTTGGGGGGCTGTCACGTCCTGACTATGAGCCAGTCCTGGAGCTCTCCTTCCTAGGATTCTCCAAGGTATGTTTATTTTTCTAAGCTGTATGAAGAAATTTGTTTGTACCTTATCAAGTCAGGCAAGTTGGATATGATAGAGGATCTCTTTTAGACTAAAGCTATGCTGCTGTTAAATAGGCTTTTGTTATTCAAACTTAGTCAAGTGATCGAATCTAGGACATCTTTCTGACTTACTTTAATAATAAAAAAGTTACTTGCACACAGACCAATAGTCCAAACTGAATCTCTGCAAAAAACACACCCCCTAGGCTTTAATACTGAGTGAGTAGAGCTCAGTAATTAATAGGATTATGAAGTTAAAAAGCTGCTTTTCTGGTTACTCACATAAAGTAGATGCTTATTAGCCTTCCTTTCTTGCAATGCATTGAACACTTTCACTACACCATGGCGGGCATTTTGTTGTCCAACAAGATTCTGCAGAGTATCTGCAACAAACATTACTTCAGTTTATAGTTTCACTCATGCTAGGCAAAACCTCCAGCCAGAATCACAGAATCGTCAAGGTCGGAAGAGACCCTCAACCGTCCAGTTCAACCATAAAGACCCATAAAGGAGGGGAAACAAAGCCACTGCACTTCATTGGCCCTTGGCTACAAGGTACACAGTCCCTACTGGCCAATCTTTTAAAAACACAGGTAACTTAGGTCACAGCTTGAAGAGATGCCCTTATTCTCAAGGTACTCAAGTTAGATAATTGCATGTGCATCTCAATAACAATGTTTTAGGTGTTTTAACATGATACATATGTATGCCTTTGTCAGTAGTTCACCTCAGAGTCAAGTGTAATCTCATTAACCATTCACTTAAATACACCTTCAGCCACAAAGACAGAATTTCTACAACATTTAAAACAGATTTAGCACTTTAATTGCCTCTCAATCTTCACAGAAAATACTTCCCAGAAATAAGCATTTAAGAGAATTCTAAGTCAATAATTTACATTTTGGATTAAATTAGAGAATAAATAGTGACTCAATGTCCATCATGAATCTAAGGTGCATTCAGTTATGCCCTGAAATACGGCTCCAAACTCAGAAATAAACAAAAAAATCAAACAAAACCACAAACCAACTGTGGAAGGCTATTTAGGTAAGTAGGTGACTACCTAGCACAGGGAGTAAATGCCACATCAAGTGGCAAATATTTTGCATGCATACTTGCTCCTTTTTTGCAGTATAAGTTAATTAAACAATCTATTACATGGGGGTATATGAGATATCTCAGTGAAGCTATAAAATAGCTCATTCTCTTCAGATGGAGCAGAGAAAAAGTATTCAAGCTATGTTTAATTGCATTTCCAAGTGTTAAAGGTAATGATTTTGGTTCTTTCCAGTTAGGTGCCTTTGGGTTTACGTGATCTCTGAGGAGTCAGAAAAATGTGACTGGACTCCCTGTCCTGTGAATGGGATAGGACGGAGCCTCTCAGAATGGTGCCCCAGAAACATGGTGGCTGAAAAGGAAGCTGTCTAGGCTTGGGAGATAAGGGAAGGCAAAGGAAAGAACTGAAGAACACACTCAATCTAGCACCTTCTTCTGCCCAGGCTGCAGGGCACTCTAACATTCAGTGCCCTGAGATCTCTTATCAGAAATAGACAGGAACACACAACACTGACAGCCTGCGTAGATCCCTCTCTCCCCAACCTTGAAACATAAGAGGAAGAAGTAATTGGGGTGGTGTCACTCTCCCTATTTGGCAAGTAGTTCCAGGTGGCAGAACCACCTGGTATTTGCTCACAGAGAACCAGCAGAGGAAGAGTCTTGACTGAGGTTCCTTGATGAATATTATGCACAAAAGTACAGCAATTTTGATTTTGCATCCACCAATAATAACTGAATCCATGCCTTTTATCAGACAGGCAGGAGAAGCAAAGACTAAGGCCAAAATGCTCCTTATTTATCCAAATAACCATAATTTAAAACTCTATAGGAAAATAATTTGATTAGCCAGTTTCCTTACTAGTTACTAAATCTGTGATTAAGCAGAATGAAAGTGATCTCACCTGGAATGTTTTCAAGTAGTTTTTGCTGTGCTTTCTGTTTTGTCTCCTGCTTTTGTTCATCGCTCTTGGCTCTTGGTGGTGGAGCTAACTTTCCATTTGGCCAAAAAGCATCTCGAAACACACCAATGTAGTAAACAAGCATTGGTTCACTGAACATCCAGTGTACAGTGTCACGGATTTGCCTGTAAAGAAGTACAGAAGGGAGCCCGTCAGAGCTAGTCTTTCATGTTTCATGCAGATACTCCTCAAAGTAGTGGAAGAGATGCTCTTTTTCATGTCATTATGCCAGTATTCATGAGTTGGTTTCACTGGCATCACAGCAGGTCACATTTGGCTCTGGGTGCTCTAGGATCCAAGTCCCTCTAGGTACCTTACTGAGACCTGCAGAAGGCTGCTTTTCAATATAATCCACAGACGTACAAGTACTACACTGAAATGTACGTGAAACCTACATTTGAAGGATTTGCACTACAAAGGCTCCACTAGGAAAATATGTGAAAATCAGGTAACTAATTGTAGCAAACTCCAAAGCAATTGCATGCACAACTGCTTGGATAAAAACTTGTTTTATCCTGCTTAGATAAAAATAGACAAAGTTTTGACAGAAGCACATCAAGTTCCCTCAAAAGCACATTACTGAAGGAATGACAAATGGAGGCAGTAGCCTCCTCCTGTGGCTGCACCGCTCACTGTAGCCTTCAGCACCAAGACTCTGAGATAGAGAGCAGGCTCCTGTCAGTAGTGCTGAACTGGGACATACAGCCAAACCCCTTAAAGCCAATAAAAACAAAGTCAGCCTACATTTATAAAGCTGTGTAGCAACTTTGCATGCAAGCTGTGCTCACACACTCTCTCCCTCTTTGTCCTCTCTCAGGCATCTTCCATGCAAGTTATCAGCAGCATATGAACAGATGAACTGAGCGATTTAAAACTCAGTGACTGGATACTGTCAGAGACCAGTCCAATTTACTGCTACATAACACACTTTAGAGGCTTTAAAAGCCATGCTGGCATGTGCAAATTTAGTCACTGACTGGATGAAGAACAGCCTGTTCTGCTGGTAGAATACTTCGACAAAATTTTTCTGACAAGTGATACAGCTTTCCACATGAAGGTGTGTACAGACAGGCACGCTGACTTCACAGCCTCGTGCAGGCCTGACTTGGCAATATAACGATCATTCACATATGTTTTCTCTAATAAACATAACGTATTTGTAAACTGAGCTGTGGAAAACAAATGCAGATTATCATATACAACAGAATGTCCAGATTATTTTTCACCAGTTTTGCTCTCAGTCTTTTTTTCATAGAGCAATGATGAAAGTTCAGTTAAAGCAACAGCTACTTACTTGTTGATAGTTCTTCCAAAAGTGACTTGTACTAGTGCAATTAATGTTTTTCTGACCCATTTGAACACTAGAACAATGAAAAATGACAAAAAATTATGACCAAATTAATAACATTACGGAACCCATTATCACATCCAACCCTTCTCCCTACCCCCCACCAAACCAACACCAAACAACCCATCCCTATAGTAAACACTATATACTTATAACCTTTCCTAAGATTTTATTAACTGTGCAGAAGTTTCATTTTTCTTGATTGCTTTCCCTGTACTGTTGCTATGTGGTTTTTAAGTCTTGCAGATTACATAAACATTCACATGAAATGTATTCTAGGTTATACTGTAAACTTTTATGTGTAAGAAAATTTTATGTTTATTGATCCATACTACTCAAAACTTTTTCTACTACAAAAAACAAGTGTCCTCAAACTTCCCACCCTTTTGATACCTGCTAGAATAATGTAGACGCATGCATCAGCACCATTAAAATTCTGAAAACATTTTCACTCAAACCAAGCAGTCATCTTTCCATTGCAAATAAAGGAAACAAATGTGAGTGCTTCCTAGTAATTACTGGTTAATCTTTCTTTCATTATGTGTTTCATCACAATAAAGTCTATATTTGGAAGATATATCTGCCATTTTTGGAAGGTGTCACATTTTATAATAGATACCCTGTACATAATTTTATAGAGCATCATGTGCAGCCACACATTCAAATAGAAACAAAAATAGTTTTCTTTATTACCATCATTCAGTTACATAAAGCAGGGGGAAAAATCCAGTATTTAAAAGATACCGCAATTCTAGCATCTTTTTCATTGTATAAATGGCAGAACTAAAATGCATACATAATTCACTTAAAATAGATATTAAAATCATATTTCTTTGTCAGTGACATGGTCTATAACAAAGCTATCTTTCCTTCTTCAAAAGTCATACAATCTGACAAGCAGCCTATTTACAAAAAGCATACTACTGCCCTTTTCTTCCAATTTTTTTCATGGAAAACTTAAAAATATGAAATGCAAATGCTCTCCCCTACCAGTTAAATTTTTATTGCCATTTTATATTGGAATTTCACTTTTGAATGAAAGCTACGAAGTTATGAACTACTGAAGAATAGCTTGGTTCCAAACAAACTGGCCATACGGATTGCAAGAGTGTTTCCTCTTATTGAAACAGCAAAAAATTCTGAGTTAGAAAGTGCCCCACAGAGCCAAGAGATTCCATTAGCAATTGAGCAGGTTTACAGCTTACTTCCTCGCAGTTCAAAAATCTCTCCAATCAGCATGAAACACGGTTCAGCAAGAGAATCCTTCTTGCCATCCACCTCCTCGCCGTAGTCCGACAGGTCACTATCCTCTTCTGTTTCTTCCTAGGAAGAGAAGCACAACACGAGTATGCACTGCAGCTCCCCATCCTTCTCCCAGAACAGATTTAGTTTGTGCCATGCTCTGGGGAAGGAGCACAGCCAACTCTCAGAAAAACAGCATTAGAGCCAACAATGGCTGCTGGCAGGATCTGGAAAGCAGGAACCTCACACAGGAGTTTGAAAAGGAGCTGTACTTCCCATTGGACAAGAGTGACGAGGACACTCTGCACTGCTGGAATCACCATCACTGCTACACCTTCTGCTTGCAGCCTCGCCCCTGTAAGCACATCAACACTGCCCAGATTTTCAGGACCTACTGCCTATATTGCCCCACCAACACCATCTGGATGAAAAGCAGGTGATGTGGGAGTCATGTTCGGCTAGGAAGCAGGTGTGAGCTGTAATCAGGAGACAGCACTCAGAGGTGTATGTGATTGCAAAGCCTCCTCTGACAACACCCTCCAAAACATCCAGCATGGGGAGCTAGCCAGCTGGAGCTGTTTGCAACGCAAGCAGCTAGGAAGAAAAGGAGAAAATCTGGTTATTGCACAGGGAGAAGCAGGTAGCTGGCTCCCCTGGAGAACAGCCAGTGCCTTCACAGCTGAAGCCACTCAGGGGGATCAGGCACTAACTAGCTGTCCTTGCAGTAAGCTGGGAACTAAATTCAGCAGTGGAAAGGGAACTGGCCACTGCAGAGACAAGCACCATTAGTGAGAACCAGTCCCAGGCAGAAACACAATACTGTCATACTTGGGGAGCTGAGCCTGAGGATACCCAAGCTCAGGGCACCAAAGGGAAAAGAGTTATTCAGAACAGACTCACAGAAGATGAATGGGTTGAACCGCCTCAGTTCTGGCAGTACCATCTATTCAAGAGTGAAGGGCAGACAGCAGGTTGTTTCTCAGTGTCATGAAGATCTGCTTCAGGATCAGGACTACAACACCTATCATTACTCATGGCAGCTGACACATCCCTTTCTTTCCTGGATCTTCCCCTGCCCACCTGTGCTTAGAGCAAAGCTAGAGAAAGGCAAACCTGACCTCCACTGAGGCTGGTGCAATGCCCCAGTCTCTGAATCAGGAACGGTCAGAATGCTGTGCAATTTTTCTTCTTCAGCCTGGTTTTCAGAGATATCAGTTGTCTCTTCCTTTGCCTTCCTTTCATCCTCATCACTCCATCATCTAATACTGGTCTATTTTTCTGCTATTAAGTGCATCTCCTATCATGTAGAAAATGCAACAAGAAATGTAAATTCTTACACCACAGTGCATTTTCTATAAAGTAAAAGTTTATAAACCTAAAAGCCTTCTTCTAGATGTTATCAACTGCATTTTTCCTCTGATTTGGTTTTGGTCCAGAGAGATAAGAAATACATTCTAAAGCTAGCCCTGTCCAAGAAGTTATGTACATAAAGAAATTGCTGCAGTATCTAATCTCAAAAACAACACTCCAGAGGGAATACTATTGCTCTAGCATGTATCTTAAATATGGGAGATGAGATGTAAAAGGCAAAGAAAGGTGAATGACAGCATTCTCTACTACAAAGTCCAAAATATAACCTAAACCAGGAATTCTCAGTTACAAAAAGGACACAGTTGTAACAGCTTTATGTGTGGTTTAACACAACTAACTTGACCTTGTACCAAATTATTTAACCCTAGTTTAACTGCTTTAGGAAAACATGCCAGATGCTTTCAACTGGGCAAGACTGAGCTGATCCAAAGCTCATACTGAAAGACATGTGAGTCCAAGAAACTGCAGAGCTGATCCCAGACCATCTCACAGTCCCTCCCCCTCCATTTAATTTTATTATTTTTACACTAGGACAAACATTTGACATACTTATTCAGAGGGTCTAACAGTTCCCTATACTCCCACCACCCGTATTCTGTTGCCTTCTCTTACGTTTAAGCTTAGGGAAAAAAGGGAGAAGAGAGGGGAGACAAATGTGAAGCAGGACAGCCTTTGCCTGCATTTGCACAGTGCCTGGCATAATACGCTCTAGCCAAAATTAAGCTCCTAGACCCACAAGTAATAAGAAATAGTATTAAATTTAAACTCAGTAAGAAGTTATATTCCAACTCCTCTGTTGCCACACTCTGTGGGCATTTTTTCTCTACTTCCTTTAGTTTTCCAGTATCAGTTGCATAATTTCTGCTTTATTTGTTCTTTCTCCTCTCACAAACTCTCATTAGAAATTCTCTTTCCTTCTCCTGTATTTCCTATTTCCTCCTACACACCCATACAATACAATGTATATGTAGCCTGGCTTTGTCTTGAGGATGTTTTTCAATTAAATAGCAAAACAGAAATATCCTCACACTTCTAGCTTTTACGCTACTTCTACCTAACAATCAATTTAGTGAAAGTACTTTTGGTTTTAGAACTGCATTACTTCTATCAAAGTGTGAAACTACTTTCTCAAACTTGCTTTACATTTATTACTCTGAAATGAGGCATGTGCATTTAGCATCCAGATGCAAACACTATAATTTTGAAAGATATGTACAGGATTTTCTTATTTCTGAGAGACACAAGACCACCTATCTGTCTATTAAGAGGTTAGATCTATATATGTTCCCCAGACTCCAATTATCCTGCAGGAGACCCATCCACTGCAGACAACTACAGCATGTAAGAAATGAAGTATTTTATACAAATTTTGTATAACATATAGAACAAAAACAGCTCCTTAAATGTTGCATATCTGAGCATGAACAACACAGAACACAGTGCCATGGAATTATGGTCTATTAAGTCAATGAGCTCTTCAAGTCACTAATCTATTATTCATTGCATTTTGATAGACAATGGGTTTTTATGGCTTAATAACAAATTCTCCAACTGGTTTGCCCACATAGGCTCCTGCGTGCATTTGCAAATTCCCTCAGTAAGCCAGTACTATTTGCCAATATTTTTTTGTTAAAACTAGCTTTGCTTCAGAAGTTGTCCTGAAATTACCAAGGATACACAGCTGTTCCTGCCAAGAGAATATTCCCAAGTGAGAATTATTTTTACCTGCCAAAACCCCTCTGAAATATGCATGTCAAGAGCTCAAAAAGTGGCAAATTCTGCTATAAAAAATAAACAATCCCTCATGAACTGCAATTTGTTTATTTGTGATAGCTTACACATTGCCTATATGCATTTACCAAAAGGCAGGGAACTTATTTTATTAATAAACACCTTTCAAATTCATAGGCAGCTCTGATTTGTCTCTTTGTTCACTTACAGTAAATTACAAATGACCTTTTGGAAATACCTCCCAATATTACCTGCCATTCAAATACTAATTACTCTCCCTGCTTATTTTGGGTAAGTAATTAAATTTGGGAAGATTACTTCTCTACCACTTACCTCCTGATGAGAAAACAAATCACCAGGAAGTCGTTCTAGAAACGAAGAGAGTGAAAAAGATGACTTCTTTCCTTGCACATCAATAACTTTTAGGTGCTC
Organism: Atrichornis clamosus; assembly: GCA_013400975.1. NCBI lineage: Eukaryota > Metazoa > Chordata > Aves > Passeriformes > Menuridae > Atrichornis > Atrichornis clamosus. The sequence continues at coordinate 21,997 of WBMZ01010007.1, forward strand.
TGGGGAAGGACTCAAGAAGGCATAAAGTGCTTCACTCTGGCACAGTCTTTCATCAGAGAGCAATTTCTATGAAATAAAAATAATGACTGAAACAACACATCAATTAAATATTTCTTGTTAAGGAACAACATGTGTCAAGCCATCTAATAAAACTGATTATTAACTCATGGCTCAGATGTAGTGTGAGAAAAAAATCCAGATCTCACCAAGATACTTTAAGAAGCTAGTTCTAAAGTACTGGAACTAGTAAGAATGAAGTTTTTAATCTTACAGCTTTCTTTTTTAATAAAAATTTCTCATCTGTAAGGAATTTGTTGTGAATGGGTTTTAGCTGAAAGTGACAAGTACAGGATTCAATATTAGTGATTTCTTAATTAATCAAAGTTTAAATTAACTTACTACTAGACGGATGGTTACTGTCAGTCAAAATCATCTCAACTTCAGGCATTTTGGACAACTTCAACATTTATAGTGTCAAACCTTACATCTGGCCTATTTGTTCTACACTCTCTCTTTAGGCAGTAGAGGGAGAACATAATCTCAATTCTCCTGTTTAGGTATCTCTTGGCTTTGTTTTCTTACCTGCAGAAAGTTATTAAGCTGGTTCTTGGATTTCTCCATGAATTTCTGGTCTATGGATTTGAAGGGCAGCTTGCTGAGAGAAGGCAACTGAACTTTCTTTAATGACGGGAAACACTGTGTAGGAGAAAGGAGAGCTCAATTAACATGTATGCAGAGAAGAAGACAGGTGGTTCAGAATGGAAATGAAGAGACTCCTTTGTACTCTCATCTCCCTTCCACACCTCTCTCAATAAAACACTTCCCCTTTCCCGCTAGGGGCTGACACATCTGAACCCTTTCCCTTCATGCTACCGTTACCTCTCCCATTACAGACAGAAAGGTTAAAGCAAAACACTAGTAAGGGTAAAAAATAATTGTAAACAAATTTTATAAGCATCTGTCAGAGACCAGAAATATGCAGATAGAAATCCAGCTCTAAAATGCTAAAAAGCTAGCATTAAAACTGGCAGTAATACATGTTTATCATTCTGACAAATTTTACCAAAGTGTGTCTTCTCCCTCCCATAGCTGGGATTCGTACCTCACTGAGTTTGCGGTGCAGATTCTGAAACTCACTGAGCTTCCTGGGAACAGTCCAGTTCTTAGCTTCAGCTCCACCAACTTCTTGTAAACTCACCATGACAGAGTAACAGGGCACTTGTTCTCCATTCTCTTCTAAAACCTTGTGGGGAAAAACCAACAGATAAGGTGATCTGTGTTGAAAGTAAACAGGGGAACATCTGAGCTGCCAGATGACTGGCTTGCAAACTCAGGCATCAATCCCATGCTTCTCTTTAGACTAGAAAGCTACCTATGCAGCAATACCCTTAATGAACTAACCTTCACCCAAAATGCTGTGCCAGTCCTCATTCATTCCTCAGCTAACCACTGTTAAACCTCACATACAGTTTTGCTGTCCACCAGCAATCAAATCTCCCTGACGCGTCTTCTTCAAACAGCTGAGTGTATTATCTCGGTTTTTAAGGTACCTACCATACAGCTTTCTGATTGCTCATCGGTACTCAATCTCTCCTATCTGCATTTACCTGAGTATCCTTTATTCCCACCCTCTCTTCCCAGGGCTCCTGCTGAGGCTCACCCACACACCAGGCACAGAAGCTCTGCAGCTGGGCCCTGTGACAGCTGGTGCTGTCTCAGAGCAGTTTTTCTGCTCACTTGAGCTGTTCTGCTTGCGCAGAGTTTGTGGCGTCCGTGCAGTGTCTATTTCTGAGGGACTCACAGCTTTACAAAAATACTAATGAATCAAACTACAGTCCTCAGCCAGAGGTAGGAGAAGCAATGTGCAAATGGGAAAAGTACAGCAAAGTTAAATGATTTTTCTTGAGACAACAGCAGCAGCGTGACCATACTGTTTCTTAATTTGATAAAAGAATTGGCATAAGAATTTAATCCTTATGTCCTTTTGGTAAGAGATTTTTGTTTACTTATTTTGAGGAGACACCTAAATTGATTATGAAAGGCAAATAAGGGAAATGCATAAAGTACTTAACTCTAGAATACTTGTCTTTATATACATGCAAATAACAAAAAGGTAATTATAAAATATCACTTCCAATCCTTTTGAGGAAAGCTTTTTTTTAACGAACATTTAACTAACCCAATTAGGATACGAATAAATTTTAAAATTCATATAATTATGACACATTTTCTGAGGAACCTGTAGAGGCTATAAAGGTCTGACAACACAATGCTATTGGTGAATAATGTGACAAGTGACTACAACACTACTGTAAAAGACATGTATCTGAAATGTACCTTCATATTTTTACGCTATTCAGAGCTGTACATTGAGAACATTCCCTGTGATGCATTCCTCATAAAGCTGCACATGGGCCACCAGGAAGCCAAGTCTGATGCCCAGACTTCACATATCTCTCTAAAAAATCTGCAGTAGCACCCAGACAGAATACAAAGCACCAGCTTGACTGCCTGAAAATGTGCCTGGTTCTCAGCACAGATATTTGGAGAACTGCCTATCTCCTGCCAGACTGCTGCAGAAATAGATGCTTGAACAGCCTCCAAAATGCAGGTCAGAGAGACATGGTGCAGAAGAACTGGGATCATTCGGGACCATCCCTGCCCCTTCTACTGAGCCAAATTGGATCTGTGTTTGCAGGTGACTCACAAACACCTCCTGGCTGTAATTTTTGAACACTGGGAGATCAGTGCTGAAATTGCTAATTTGAGTCATGCTTATGATTCTCCATTCTGAATTTGTTCCCAGGGCAGAGATTTGCATGTATATAGGGTCATCTGAACTGTAATTGTCAGGAGAGAGTCATCCCTCTGAAAGCACATTCTCAAAATGGGAGAACTTAGTACTTCTGCTACAAGTTAGGATCCATGTGCAAAATCATCTAACTTCTAATTACTAGACACATTACAACTTTCTTCAAGTACCCTCCAATACCCTCAGAGAAATACCAGAAGTGTTCAGGATCTTCTTAAGAATGTAAAATTTTTTATCAACTTAGGTACTTGTGCATTTGTTTTTCCAAATTAATGTGTCAACTGAAAAAGGGAAAAAATTGAATGTTAGGAGGTCTTCTAAACCAGGAGATCTAGTCCTCTGCTGTTAACCATCTCATACAACTGCTGTCATGAATGAATTCAAACCAGAGAGCCCCAATCCTCTGATTCTCCCTTTCGCTAAGTTAAGCAAATGAAAGTGATTTCAGAATCACTTCTCATGGGAGAAGTTCCTCATTCAAATCCACCCTTCTGAAGGGGCACAGCCCAGCACCTGCAAAGTGACTGTAACACTTCCTCATCTCAAATGGAACTCCCCTCCTAATGTCTTCAAGGGTTGCATTTACCCTTGACAGACCTGTAGCCCACTCAAGACGAACTGCACATCTGGCAAGCCACCAGCATAACTACTGCTTCCAGCCAAAAGGTGTTCCAGGGATCAGAGCTGAAGTCCAGAGTTCCTGCTGAACCTTGCATGCCACACCGTGAGACTGCACTGGGCTTCCAATACTCCTGTCCTAAAAACCATCCAGCTCTTTGAGCAGCTTCCTAACCCTCTTCTAGCCCTGATGTCAGGTGCTGCCTGTACAGTGCTGAGTACAGAGGGAAGATTTCTATTTCTACAGAAAGACATGTTTCTGACACAGGTCAGGATGCCATTGGCCTCCCTGGCCACACTCCTGGCTCATGCTCAGATGGCTGTCAACCAGCACCCCCAAGTCCTTTTCCACTGGGCAGATTTCCAGCCACCACTTACCCAGGTGTGTAGTGTGGTAACAATAAGAAACATGCAATTATTTTCACCATATTCAGATCTACAAACTCCATTTCTTATGAAAGCAATAGATTTTTTAAAAGATGTTATGCTCTGAAACAGTCTTTCTTTGGACAAAGGAAACAGAACATCTGCTACAATATGGATACAAGGCCAAATCCATTAAAGCAACCAGAGCAAGTTAGGTTATTTAGCTCTAAGTTTTATACCTGTAATGGGGAAGAGACTCACAGAATTATGCAAGTTGTTATCATAGGTACCTTCATGCTACATGTTCCTACTGTATTTTTAAAACATCTACCAATCAGCCAAAACACTGAGTCTCCAAAGCCAGTTTTATCAGAAATATCAGTTACCAAAGATACCTATATATTATGCCATTTACATTGGTTTTGGGTTTTTTTAATATATATATATTTCACACATACAGAGCTAGTACATTTATACGACTCAAAACTATAAAGACTGAAAGATTCAAGCTAAGAGATAATAAACAGGAGTTTGGACTTTTTTTTTTTCAAGTCATAAGTAATTATTTTTTTATGCATGCTCCGTTAACTGATTTAGTACATCAGTTTAAAAGGTCAATGACTGGCTATTACACTTTCAGCTCAAGTTCTATAGCAAAATTTATTTCTAGTAAGCTTTTCTGCAAAACAATAGGGCCAAGTTTTTCTCTCTCTAAAACCACAGAGCTATATGCTGGGATTAGCAACAACACATTTTGCAGATAGAAAGAATGTCACCTACTTATGCCCCCTGAAATCATCAACTACAGCCAGAATATTCCCAAGCAATTAATTAACACAGATAACTACAACATCCATGTTTTCTCCAGCTACCCTTTGAAGCACAGAGCTGCAAACAGCACAATTAACGAAAGCCTACAAATAATTACCTAATCCAGTACTACTTATAAATTATAGTTAAGGCAGCAAGTAATTAGAAGCCTCTTCCAACATCCCTCTAATTTAGCCAAGCCACCTTCTCTGGTAGTGAGGGAGATGCTGGGCAGTTGTATATCGTGCCCCTTACCAGAAAGTTGCCATTCTGCTGTTTTCTGCAAACAGAACTGCCAGATTTTACAATCAGACTTCAAAAGCTACAGATAACTCTTAAAAGACAATTTAAGAACTTCTCAGTTCTCACACGTAAACAGCATTAAAACAAACACGAAGCCAGACATCTGCACATGGAGAATTTGGTATTTAAAATGGTGCCTTAGGTTTTTAACCTGTTGGATTTATTCCTTCTCTTACAGACAATTCCTTTAACTGTTGACAGACCTATCACTGGCTTGCAAGAGCTTAAGACACAACCAAAGAAACTCCACAGCACATACTTTTTTTCTCCAACAAAAAGTTACCTCAAGAAAACTACTGTCCATTTCAGGAACATTTTCCTAATGGCATAGGAAGGCAAGCCAGTAAAGACCCAATTAATCTTTAGTTTTCTGTAGTGATGCTGTCAAGAAGACTGCTTATGTATGTCAGCCTACACTTACTACATAACAAGCATTCACTGAGTTCCTTTCATGGTAAGTGCTAAAAGGGAGCCAGGAGTGGTAATACTGCTTGTTTCCATTACAAATTTTTTTACATTCATTCCACAATTGTGTAAGAACAAGACAAAAAAAAAAAAGAAGAAAAATGTAACCATTTCTTCAACTTACAGATATAAAGCACTTTCTTTCTGAGAGTTCAAATCCCTTGAAACCATACTGTCATTAAATATAATAATATAAAACATAAAAAGTGTAAGTACTGCATCTTTGAGACGTAGCTGAGACAAAACTGCACCCAAGTGTGATAGCATGGTAATATAGGAAGAGACAGTTCTCATGAAAAACAGTGCCCCTAAGATAGCAAATCACCTTACCCAATGCCAAAACCGGTTTATGTACATGCAGGTAATTTTTATAACTTCATTACAACAGTGTCTGAGGAATAGAAATTCTGTATATGCATCATAATAGCCACTAGGGAAACAGAAGAGTTCAGAAGCTAGGAGTTCAGAAGAGCTTAGGGTTCCTTCCCCCACAAACAAATATTAAGTATAAACATTGTACACAAAGGTGTAAGGGAAGTATCTACATATTTTTCTTCTGTTTTTCATGCAAATTTGAATAGACCCAGAAAATAAAAAGCCATTAAAAAATCCCATACCTCGCCTGAGACAATGAAGGCTTTCCACATGCCAAGATTCTCACACCACCAGTCTGTTCTTGCAATGTGCAGCTGAAGGTCACTGTGCTCTCTCTCCATCAGAGTAATTTCATCCTTCAGCTTAGAAACAATCTGCAGAGAAAAGTTTATTCCTTACAATTGGTAAGAAAAAGCTTCTGCAACACACCTAGCTGTGTCTTTAGGGACACTGTTCAGAAAGAAGAAAAGGTACAAAAGCAGGGGCAGACCAATTCATGTGGATTAAAAAAGAAAAAATTGCAAGTGAGAGAATTGATGATGCCTCTTAGAATCTTCTAGGGCACACAGCAATCTTAAAAGGTCAACCCTCTTTCTAAAATAAAAAATAAGTTAGAAGTACACACTACTATCACACTATCAGCATAAAAGGCACTTGAGATAGGATTATATATTATACGCTGTATGTTTTATATAAACTTGAAATTGCCATTACTGAAATATGCCTTACTGAAGACATCCTCTTTATCATTTTCAGGTACACATCTTGTGACTGAAGAACTTGGGAATAGATTTCATTTTTAGGAATTTAGCTATGTTAAAAATCACTCAGGAAGTGACCACTTATTTCATTTTCATTTTGAAAAGGCAAGGATTTATTATTTTGGAAAGCACAAATTTTAAAAGATGTTCTCATCAAGACAAAAGTCACCATCATAACCTCATAAAGAAGAAATAGTGTATCTCATCACACCAGCAAAAAAAAAAAGTAACCAAACATCCTGTCAGGAGACAGTGTGACAAGAAAAGGTGGAAGTGTACTTAAGATGTGACATTAGAAACACAGCAAATGTCAGCAAAACCGGCTGACATTTTTTAATTTTTAAATATGATATATCACATAGCCAGATTTATCAGTTCTATCACTTGCAGCACAAGTGGTACATTGTACAGAGCTACAGTAATTCTGTCTTGTTCAGAATTTTTGTCTCATGTCAAATGTGAAATATCATCTACACAACAGCTATGTAACAACTTTCTAGCAGAAACCTAACCTTCAGAATAATTTTGTATTTTACTTTATTTACTATCAACGTAGAGACTTCTCTACAATACAATTCTCATCTTACGTTGACTCCAGTGGCATTCAGGAACATTCAATAAATACAGAAGAACTGGTAAGATTTCATCATAAGTAAACAGCTGTTACATTTACAAACCAATGGTACTGAATCCATTTTACTATTCTGTTTAAAAGACGCATATATTTTCCAAGACAAAAAATATTTTAGAAACAAAAACATACAGCGAAAAACCCACTGCTTTAGTAGGGGTAAAATCCCCACCTCTCCAAGAGCTAAAGTGTAGAAAGAATATAGCTATTAATGGTCTCAAGAATGCAAAGGGAACATAGAAGTGATCCATCCATGTGAACAGAACAATACATAAGGTTTAGTTATACAGGATCATAGAACGGCTTGGGCTGAAGTGGGACAGCCCAGTACAGCTGCAAACATTATCAGTTGTCTGCAGGAACCTCTGGCAGAAGGAAGATGTGGAAGGGACAGAGGGAATGCAACTAGCCAGGGTGGCCTCAGACTCTAGTGTCCACATCTTTGTCCTAGAGGTAGCTATCCCCAGAGCTGGGGCAGCAGAGAATGAGTGGGGTGCCAACTTCTATTCAGATTAGTATCTTAGTATTCATCCTGGGTGAAAAAACAAATGTAGGAAGAAGCCAGGTCCTGAGCAACAACCAATGCCCAGGTACATTTTTGTCATTCCTAGCAGCAGGATTTTAGGGAAACACCTTGGCTACTTGTTCATCTCACCCACCATCTACCATTTGCAAGCAATGACAAGCCTGGCCCAACTGCATGTGAACAGCAGGCCTGTACCATCACCCTCGGCAGCAGCGCAAATGTGCCGGCCCAAGCCATACACAAACCCCTTGCTTCTCCTGGAGTATGTTCTCAGACTGCGCTTACCTGTTTCACTTTGTAAAGAGAAAAGGAGATTGTTTGTTTGTTTTTAACCCTCCTCCAGAAATCTAAAGTTTCATATCCCTCCGACGTTTTCCTCTGATGACAGGGCGCGTTCTCCTAGCTCCTAATAAAGGAATCAATCACCCCTATAGGTTTGGGGGGTTTTATCCCTGTATTTGAAGAAGTTATTTGAGAGCTGCCGCTGGATGAGGGAGTTGTGCTGTGCAGCTCGCAGGCAGCAGAGGGCGCAGGAGGTGACCAGCACATCCCAGCAAATCCCTCCGGGCAGCGCGGCAGGAGCAGCCGGCACCGGGCACGGGATGCCCGAGGAGTTACACGGACATGGCACGGCAGACATGCAAGGAACAACACTCTTTGTCACCGACAGAGCAATATAATCACATTTGCAATTTTAGTTACAATAGCTTTAAAATATGGGGGGGGGGAACCCAATTAAAACTAAGCTCTGATTTCACCTTCTACTAAGAAGTTGATTGAAATAGCAATCTTACCCACCCAAAATGTGGCAAATGGATATTACACAAACACACACAAATCCAAAATAAAGAAAAAAAAAAAATCGAATGAAAGACCTGAAGACACTAAAGGTACATACCTTTTTGTCAGGTTTTGGTGAATTACATATGGAATTTAGAGCCTGTTTCTTATACTCAAGCTTGTCATTTAGCTGGCGAAGTTTATTTACAGCATAACTGGCCTGTTCATTAATTCTTGTGCTGCATTCTTCAGTAGCTTCTTCACAACCTTGGCTCTGGGAATGGAGAATGGGGGTAATTGCAACATTAATATGAAAAAAGAGACAGTTATTCATAGAATGACAGAATGGTTTGGACTAGGAGAGACGTTAGAGACCACATAGTTCCAATCCCACTGCCATGGGCATGGACACCTTCCACGAGACCAAAATGCTCAGAGCCCCATCCAGCCTGGCCTTGAACACTGCCAGGGATGGGGCAGGGGTGGATTATCGCTTCCTCCATAAGCATTTTATGTATTAGAATACCTCTTGATGTAGCTGAAAATGTAGGTATAACAGATATTCTAACCATCAGATCCAACACAAAACATCAGTCTGTTGTAAAAAAAAACAAACGAAAACCAAAAACCCCAACAGACAAAGCCTCTACCATTTCTACTACAGTTCTCTGGCAACCCTTGCCAACCATGTAAAATGGCCTTCAAGCTAAGGCTTTAGTGTAAATGAGAGGTAGAATTAAAGTTTATTTTAAAAGCAACAACAGCTCAGTAGTTGTGATCAATATTCAGAGCCAGATAGAAAAGCAAATACTTATCTCCGAGTTGAAAGATAACGAGGATGGAGCAGTGGGGAACAAAACCAAAAAAATCCCACAATTCTAACAAACAGTCCTGCCTCCCACAAACCTTCACAAAACAGATCTGTCATCCTGCAGAACAATCTAAACCAAGTCCTTTAGCTTCATACACAGATTTCACTGCTGTTTTTAGAAGTGTTAATAAAAATGTGTTAAAAGCACATATGCCTTACCCTAAACTCATAATTCATTTTCATATATTCATTCAGACAAACCAATAGCTTTTTCCATCTTATGTACTACAGGCATGCAAAAAAATAGAAAACTTCACACCTTTCAGTGACGTTCTCTTTAACATCTTTTGGCATTTACCTCAGCCTCCCCTTTCTTACTGTACTTCCCCAAATAGGCATGAAGACCTTGAGATTTAGCAAACACAGCACTCCATTTTTACTGTTGCCACATTCAACAATCTTTGAGGTCTGTTTGTGACTGAATATATCTAAATTTATCTGTGGGCAGCTGAGTCTGTTCTTGTGAACAGGAGTTCCATGTAATTTAATGACATTCCAACTAAGTAAGTTGTATCCTTATACAATTAACAAAAAGCTAACAAAAGGAACTCTCATACTCTACTAAATTCTGTGAATTTTAGAGGAGGCAATCCTATTGTAAATTCCATAGTATTTTATATCTTAATAGAAAAGTCTGAGAAGATATAACAGTAGTAACAATAATTAATCTCCTTAGCATGATCCTCATAAGGGAGGGTAACATAATGCAGAAGTCAGGGGTTCTAGGCTAAGAAATCCGTGCTCTTTTCCAGCTCTGCATTTGCCTGCTATGTGGTTGAGAAAAAACCATTAGCTCTATGCCCTGTCCTTTCTTCTGTCTCTTCTGCATGGACTGTAAACTCCTCAGGTCAGAGATTGTCTCCAAGCACGTGTACAGACCATCTCACAGAAACATGTTTTCTGCTCCTGGCACTACATTAGTACAAATAATAATACTTAACAACAATGGTATTGAACAGAATTCAATACCATTTCAAAATATTCAAAATGCTATTGAACAGAACCGTAAAATAAACTAAAAAAACCTTATACTTGTTGGGAAGCATGTAGGTAAAGAAGAAATCAAAAATGCTATTGTCAACACAGAGGAATTAAAAGACTTTTCAGGAAGCTTACTGCTAGCAATCAAAGAATTGCAATTAATTACAAAGCAGTGATGCTCTGCTCCCAGAGGTAGGGTACATGATTTGTCATTAACTTTTCAGACACTTAAAGCAAAAACTACTTCTGAGTCACTAGGTTTATCACAAAAATGCTAGAATTGCAACATCAGGTTACCTGTATTCAAATTACAAAATTTATCAAATAAACAACCAATGCACTCAAAGCTGAGATCATAATAGATTGTGCTATTTTCCCCTGATTGCTAAACTGATAATGGCTTCCATTTCTGTGAGTGACGCAGAGCACAGATGTCGGTCTTATTTTAGTGATCTGACACACGCAGCACCAATGCAACCACCAGACCCTCTCTCCTCAAAGTACTGAATGCAAGCCCTGCCTGCTTTTGTATTGCTACTCATGACCTTTTAAAGGAAATTTTGTCCAAGAAACAGAAAGTAGTAACGGACCGGGAAGAAGAAAGAGCCTGTTCCACTTGCAGCAGAACCAGCAGTCTCACCTTTTCCTGGTTACTATCTTGTGACTTGATTTTCTTACATTTAATCAGGGCTCATTCTTTTGTCCTCAACTCCATGAGTGCATGAGATGGCTTTTTACCTATCCAGCTATAGCAGCAAAATTGATAGAAAATTAACACAGATGACACCCATAGTGCCCCAGAAAGTGAGGACAAAGACCCAAAACCCAAACTAAACCCAAACCCATCAGTGCTTGCTAACAATATGTATTCCTCTAGAAACATCCAATTTCTGAGCTGTCATTTCCTATACATGGGGAGAGGAAAAACCCCACAAACCTATTAGCCAGTATTGCATTTTCAGCAACATTTGAAAGAGCGTTGGAAGCTTTAGAAAGAATTTCTTATAATTTGTTTTCATCTCAAAGACCCTGAAGCACGGCACAGCACGGCACAGCACTGTTAGAACTGCTCTATTCAAGAGATAATCTATCAGTATATACAACCTCATACTTAATTTGTTGTTAAAAATGAAATTTTAAAAACCCCAAAACACCCTGAATGCTATAAACAGACTTGGCAATATATTAATCTTTAAGGTTTCAGGGCTGATACAGACTTCAAATCTGGCACATATGCATCCAAGGACTCAGAGGAAGGACAGATGATGCTGATGTCAAAAATCTAATTTTTTGGCAGCTACAGTAGATGTTATGTGACAGAGTACAGCTAGCCCTAAAGTGTTGTGTCAGTTTTCTTAGAGAAATGGTTATCTGGGTTAGACTCTGAATAAAGCATATGAAGAGATTAGAAAGCACAATTTTTAATGCTTTAGAAAGTTCTAGACAAAATTGTTAAGAGCCATTTCTCAAAGTCTCAAAGTTTGGAAGCACAAGGACAGAAAGTCTTTGAAGTACCTCCCACCTTCAACACATAGCTGAGTTAGCAGTGAGAAAACTAGAAAACACATCTTGAATATTTTATCAAGGAAAAGAATACAGGGAAAAACAAACAATGAAAAGATTCAGCAAGCTCTAAAAGCACACATTGGAAGTAATTTGCTTATAACAGTTCATCACTGCATATTTGCTGATATGCAGACTACAGAAATTACAACAACTCACCTACAGAAATTAAAGTCATTTAAGCAGTAAATACAAAAGCCTTAGGTTCTGGAAAAAGTGTTTCTAAATAGCAGAATGTAAATCAGCACTTCTGGATTCTGCTTATTTAGATCTAGTTTTAGACAAACTGTTACATTTCATTGCGTTCTGAGCAAGTTCACACGTAAAATTAAGACATCCATGCTGATCTGAAGCAGCAGTCTGACTGAAAGAGGCACTCGATAGTCTGAGATGTGCTCTTGTCAAAATGTTCTTAGATAAACACAAGTTCCCCTGACATGACTTATTCAGACAACCCAAGTAAAAAAACCTGCCCCAAGAAGAGTTATTGCTTATGACATTTTGAATGCTCTGTTTTAATATTTAGAGTTCTTGCACTAGATTTATCTTCCAATGTGGCCTATTAATTTATTCAATTAATTAATAAAAAACATTAAGATTATATTTTCCATTGCTTTTTCTTCTCTTTGGTGCAACTTTTAATACCCATTTAGTACCTAGGAAATACATGGGAGACAGGGACACAATGTCTGGGCAGAAACCTACTGATGCTTCAGTGAGAATTTTTTCACTGACAAGCAGAGCAGCTGAGCTTGTATGAGGTATGTTTTGCATTCTCTGTTTCTAAGGAGCACAATGAAAGATGTGAAATACAGAAGGCTTGGAAATGTGAAATATCTCCTTTAAGTAGTCAGTCATTTTGTACCATTTTGTTTCAAAGAGCTTGTAAACACACAAATTTTACCAGATGAAACTACAGGAGTGATGATATTTATAAATAAATCAGAAAAAAAAGAAGATTAGTCCAAAGCTCAAGGACAGCAGATGCTACTACATGCTTTTCTCAGGATAGTCTCTCAGATCACTTTAAATAACAGTGAAAGAAATTGTTTGTGTGACTCACCACTTCATCTTTGTCCTCAGGAGTTAGCTGAGCAGAACTTCTTTCTTCCTCCTTCTTGACTGATCTCTCATATAAATCACTGACAATGAATGAGGGGTAGTATCTGTCCTTTAGAGTTTCATAAACATCTGCTTGAATTCTGTAGAATACTTCAATGCCTTTATTTCCCACAAGACTTTGCTGTATTTCCTTATAAAGGGATTTTTCCACAGGTATTTCTCTGCTTTCCACAAAAAAATTCTGATAAATTTCACTCACCAGTTGAGGTATTTCAGCCTAGGAAGCAAGGGAGAGGGAGGGAGAAAACAATAATGAAAAAATATTGAAAATATCAGGATAACTCAGGATCCAGGTGCATAATTTGAAGGATAATCAAGCTAATTTCCTATCCAGATATATGAGAACACATCTGTGAACCTCTTACTGAGACCAAGCACACTGCCAGCCTGTGCACTGCTGCTAAGCAGCCAAGTTTGCAAGTATTGATATTTGTCAAGTGAAGAAACAGCTGTGCTCTAAAATTGCCATAGCTTCCATACCCCCTGCTTTTAAAAGTATGTTCCAAAAGCTGGTGTTAAAAGGAAGAAAAGTGCTAGAGCAACATTGTGGTCACCACTTTAAGTTCAGATTGTAAAGCTCGGCTGTATCAGCTCTCCTGTCTTCTGCTGAATAGAATCAACTCCCTTTATACATGACTACAATTCATTTGAAGGGCAAAGGGGAAAAATAAAAAGAAAAAAGAGGAAAAAAGCACAACTGAAAAGACATTTACCAGTACAGAAGGCTGGGTATTTTCACTGAGCACAAAACAGTGCACAGGATTGAACTTTGCATTAATGAACAGGAAGGAGAAGTAGTAATACAGCACAGCCCACAATCAGCTGTCTAAATTATCATATCCCTAAACTGACCCAAATTAAAAAGGGTTTATCCACTCCCTTAGAATGGCACAATGTTCCTGCCTGCCTCATCTGACAATATCACAGTCACATGACTGCAGAGGACTACACTATTGAAATATAAGCTGCCCCTGTAGTGGCAGATATATCTGTATGTATATACATATTGTTTTGAAAGTGAAGAGAGAAATCACAGTTGAGAAGTCATAAAATGATTTATAGCACCTTTTCCAAGCATGAGCAGTTTGCAAATCAAAACTGATTTATAGAACTCTCTTCACAATGCCTGACAAACTGTTTTTATGAACACTCTCTATCTTGGTTGTTAATCATTTCTTTAGATTGTATTAAGGGTTCACTACTCACACTCCACAATTTGTTTGTTTACAAGATGTTTTATGTGTTTTCCAATTCACTAGAATCGTTATACATAAGAGAGCAGTAAAGTTACAGTGAATAAAAAGTTATCTGATATCAATAATGAAATGTGTATTTCAAGCTAGTGTGAATCCTGAAGGTTTAATTGTTTCCCCCCAAAATCCACCACACTGCTCACGAACAGCAAATTTGTCCTCCACATTCTTGCTCTGTACCATTGCTTCAGGATACATTTTGCAACTTTAAGTGGTATTTCCTATCCTTGCTCCAGGGTGCTAATTCCTACTTTATTTTAGCACAGATTACAATAGAACATTGTTTCTTCCCTCTAGCAGTAGTGTAGCATTTCTGGAGATATTTATCTTTTTATACAGCACCAGATTAGGAAGAGATCTTTTAAAGCAACACCTCTCTTCCAGAAAGATTTTAAGACCACATTTTCACTGCTTTGGATTGAATGGGCTACCTGTAATGACAAGATGAGAAGTTTATATACAGACTATTGAATTGGAAGGTACTTCTAGGTTTCACATGAGCTGATACAACTAAAGCCAATATATTACTGCAAGATTTTTCTCTGGTGGAGGGGGAAGCAATTCTACTGCTTTTGCATATCAAGTATCCCTTTTAATGGATGCTGTTTCAGCAACCAAGAGCAAATCATCATCCCAACAGCCTACAAATTTTAATTGCAATATTATCCTCAAATATTGACATCAAGCAGTTAAAAAATCCCAAATTGCTTAGCACCCATCCTATGCTATTGATATTTTAAAAACATAAAGACAGTTCCTAACATCAAGATCACAACAAGCAGAGGTTGTCATCAGTGTGCAAAGCCATATAGGCTTGCAATTTCTTCCACCTTGTTAGCATTCTTCAGATTCTCCACAGACTCCCAGAGACCGATCAAAGCCATCTTGTCCATCCTTTCCATGTAGATCCGGAAGTGCTCTCGGTATGAAGGGTTGGCCAAAATTTCTTCAAACTGAAGAATCTGAAGAAGGGAAAATTAAGAATAAAATCTGGGAAAATGCCTAACTCTAGCTCCTTTCCATCCCTTATAGGGAAAGCCTTTTCACTTCATGTGCCCACGGAGCACTGTGCATCCCACAAACATGTCCTAGATTCAACTACACAGACCTCCTACAGTAATATTCTTGCTCCATTTAAAAAATAGAGTTTTAAGTACTTAGAAGATAAATTTATCTATGCTCCTATCAGGTAGTAAATATCTCCACATCTTTCTGATTAGGAGACATTTCAAAGGACTAAGATGGCATTTCAAGTCACTCATTAAATGCTATCGTCAAAAATTTAACTTCCAATGTTCTGCAAAGCAGAGGAGCCAAACTGAAAGCTAACTGATCTGTTCTTTACTTATTTCAAACAAAGAGTAACACTAGCAGTTTCCATACCACATCCCACAGAGCTTTGAGATGTATCTCAATTATTCCCAGGGACACAGAGAAAGACAGAATACATTGGCAGCTAGGGCATTTGGTGGCCAGTTCCGACTGTTATTGAAAAACATCTATCAGAAATGCAGCCAGGAAAGAGTATGTTCTGTGATATGCTCAGGGTTTTTCCTGAGAAGAGAGGGTGTACGTCAGGCAGAAAAGGAAATGAAACACAGACTTCCCATACCCATGCAGATGCTGCAGCCATTACGTGGTTGCATTAAAAAGCCATTATCACTTCCTCATCCTCTACTACTTTTGTGAATCGAGGCCTCTTCTTTGAGAAAAACACCTAAAAACAAAACACCTCCCTGACAAAATGATCAGAACTTCCCATACTGAGTAAAATGAATAACCTTGTATTTCTCTGAAAAATAGGATCAATTTTCAAAATACCTCACCAAAACCAGACACCCCTTTCTCTCCAATGCTTTAGTCTCACAGCTATACCAGTTTTCAAGTCACTCATTTAGTGCCATTACTCATATCACCAGGAATCCAAATACACGACTCAAAGAAGTCTTAATTTCTTGCTTTGTTTCTCACAGACACCAAACAACTCACACCTTTTTCTTTGAAAAGAAAAGAGGGTCCTTAAGCACTGGGGCTAATGAGTCTTATCTTCCTATGATCTTGCCTTTTATAGCAAAGTTTATTTGGTACAGAGCAAGATGTGAACTCAGATTGAGGCATTAATAGTTCTTCTAGTGAGGCTATTCTGATACCTAATAATACAATTCTAGTCAGCAAATTATCTCCCTCTCTTGGGAAGACCGCTTATTTCCCTAAACCTAGTACCTGTGAAATTCTACAACGAAGTTACATGTAGGAAAAACAGTTTCCTGGCCTCAAGCTATATATGAGGAAACCACATACATGGGCACAGAAACCATTACTGGCACCAAGTCCGTTCCTTAATGAATCAAGCAAAACGTCGTTCTTTAACAACTGCAGTCATCTATGTTTTGTCTGAAACGGCTCCCCCAAATTTTGGGCAGTATTTAAGTAAGCTATGTTTGTCTCATACGAAATGCTCATTCTCATCTTCAAAGTTCCCCTGTGACAGTCATGTGCCATTCTTCTCTTCATCCTTTACCATACCAATATCTTCTAGACAGGACTTTGCTCTTAGCTTTAGAACTATTCAGATATATGAACATTTGCCTTTGAGAGTCACTCCATAATCCTCACTGAACAGCAGAGGGTACCTTTTTCAAGCTAGGCTTAATACAGAAATGGTGATCAGGCTGGCAAAGAGAACAACAAAGACACGACAATTTAAAGGCCAATGTGTGGTTTAGCCTCATTGCTGTGCGTCATTCATGCTTTCTATTCAATCATTTTACCAAGGACAATGATTTAAAATACAAGTGGAAGAGGATCTTCCAGCCTCTTGAGCAGATGTCTTCATCATCTCAGGGACTTGTCAGCTCTGTAAATAATAGCAGAGTTAATAAATCACAACATGGAGCATGTGCTGTCACTTCTTGAGTGAGAGGTCACCCTGGTCTCTATGCCTCTATTATCCAAGGTATACCCACTCAGGCTGCCAGCAAGGAGGGTAACTAACAAACACCCTCTCTCCAAAGCAACTGGGGCTAAGTGCTGCTGCAGGGAGCAAGGCAAGTGCAACCATCTCTCTCTCTCTCCCTCCTAATAAAGGGCCCATTGCACCAGTGCCCCACGGTAATCAAAGCAGTGGTGCCTAGCAACAGCATTACACAAATCTCCTGGTAGTTACCTTGCAAACTAAAACACTTTAGAAATAAATTAATGGGCAGAAAAGCTTATTCTCCTGCAGAAATGAGACTTCACAAATGTTTTCCTGTTTTTTCTTTGTTTAAGGCTGCACTATCCTGGAATTATTAAAAATGTTACAAAAGTGTACCAAAAACATAATATTAAAGCTTCAGTGAAAACAACAAGAGACACAAGGGGTTTTTAGTTTTGAGGTGAAAATCATAAAATGCATGTATGCTGGTTTTGGCTGGGGTAGAGTTACCCTTCTTCATAGAGGCTGATATGGGGCTATGTTTTGGTTTTGTGCTGAACACAGGGTTGATAATATAGAGATGTTTTTGTTGCTGCTGAGCAGGGCTTACACAGAGCCAAGGCCTTTTCTGCTTTTCGTACGGCCACGCTGGTGAGGAGACTGGGGGTGCCTGGGAGGAGACACAGCCAGGACAGGTGACCCAAAGTGACCAAAGGGGTATTCCAGACCATATGGCATCATGCTCAGTATATAAAGTGGGGGAAAGAAGGAGGGAGGGGAGGACATTTGGAGTGATGGTGTTTGTCTCTCCAAGTTACCACTACATGCTCTCCTATGGGAGGGCTGAACACCTGACTGGCTNCACCTGACTGATGAAGCAGTGAATTAATTCCTTTTTTTACTTCGCTTGTGTGCATGGCTTTTGCTTTCCCTATTAAACTGTTTTTATCTCAACCCACGAGGTTTGTGGCTTTTACCCTTTCAATTTTCTCCCCAGTCCTGCTGGTGGAGGAGTGAGCAAGCAGTGGTGTGGGGCTTGGCTGCTGACTGGGGTGAAACAATGACAGTCTTTTTTGGCACCCAACTATTCTGTGAAGTATCCTTCCTTTTCCGATTTAAAGAAAGAAGTTCTACAGTAATTTGTAATCCTCAGCAAAAGATCATTTTATGATTCAGTATCATCATGGATGAGAGCACAAAACTCTAAGCTATGTTGGCACATACGCAGGCATTAGGGCATGTGTACACCCTCAAATCTAATATCCAGTTAGCAGATATAATCTTAGAATTATCAGCCTCAACAGCAACCCTTCAAATCCTTTTAACTCGAGAGCAGCTTTCGGGTTTGGAAAAACCAGCAGCTTTACTCTTGCCACATCAATTCCCTGCTTCAACAGGAAAGTAACTAATGTACCACAGCTGGTCACAGGCTCTGCCTAAGCCTAGGAAGGGGTTAGGTTTTTAAATGTTTTTCCTAAGCGGAGTGCTTTAACCAGCATCCCTAGCATATGCACACAGCAGAGCCTTGTCCCTGGCCCTACAAAGCAGACTTGGTCTTGTTAAGTCCCTAAAGAAAGCCACAACCTCTCTCTGGACAGGGACACAGAACAACTAGTTAACTGGGGTCTGCCTAGGCACCAGGCATGGAATAGATGCACTGTACTGTATTCCTTTGCAACACACCAGGTTCCCATTCACTACAACCACATTGGCCTATAATGGACAACCACAATAAAGCCAGTAGCAGCACTGCAGATGGTTGGGATGAACAGAGTTTGGGTCACTAGAGGAAGCTTTCTGCTGGGATAATGGCTGCCTTGGAATTCTTTTTGGTTGGGTTTTTTCTTTTTTTTTTTTTTTTTGTAGAAGATAGGAATAAGTGGAATGTAAAAAATGATACTGGATAAATACATGTCTCTTTCCAAGTTGCATTTTTAAAACCCTTAAGTAAATCTTTGTCAATATATTGACTAAAATTAAAACCTATATCCATCTTGTTATGTTTTCACAAGAGGCAAGTCATCAGCAGACTGTCCTGTCACATACAACAGCAGCTGAACTAAACGCAATGATTGTTTCCGCATCAGGGAGTATATACTAACCACATAAGGTACCTGGCTATTTTACTGCACATACACTAACATAAAAATCCCTGCCTTGAGACTCACATGTTCACAAACATACTTCTGTCATCTGAAACCCCATCATCAGGCAATAGGGTGACAACAATTAAAGCTTGTTTTCTTAATATTCCCATATTCTGAACCATGAGGTATCCTGACATATGATCTTACAACCTGAAGCTCAGAAGTCACATAAATATGGTAAGGTGCCAGTTAAGTCAACATCTATCCACAGATGCAGTGGAAGCAAAGATTTCTGCAGGAGTTTCATCTTAGTCCTCATCAGCTGGATTATGAACATGAACTGATTCCACCTCAGAATACACTCAGATGGTTTCCTTGCTATTTCACAGCTAGTCAAGGGTCAGATCCCCAGACCTCCTACAATCCAGGATTCATGAAACAGCTCCACTAAGAAGATGCTGTGACTCCATACATCAAATCTCACAGACAAGGTGGTGTGGCTGTTGTGCTGAACACAACAGAAGAAAAAAAATCATTCACTGAATAAACACAGACAACAAGAATTCAACTAATTACTGCAGTACTGTGCAGGCACAGTTTCTAAGAAAAAGGACTGAAATTGCACTGTCTATCAAGAGATGCTTTAAATATTACACTAATTCAAACTACATTTTCTCTGAAAACAAACCTAACACCAAGGGCAGAGTATAAATCAGGATCAGAGGTAACGAGAGAATTCAGATTCAGAGAGTAGCTGTGGTTTGTTTGTCTGTTTGTTTGCTTACATGCATTTGATTACAATTCACTTATTCAGGATTTCCCTAGAGAACCTGGATTCAGGAAAATCAGGTGAGTGAAACATGTACAAAATCAAATGAATAAAATTCACAAATCTTCATAATCAACAGAACATTGACAGCTCCAAATAATCCATCTCCACATCTAAATTGATAATCAGAATATGCATTAAAGACTTTTAACCAGAAATGCCATTACTCCCCTACTACTGCAGTAAAGAAAAAGCTTTCTATAGGATGCATAAGTGAAATCAAAATACAAGTTTAGTTCACTAGTCAATTCTTTGTTCAACTAGTACCAAAAATTCCCCAAAGTTAATAACGTATTCAAGCTTCTGTACTACACGTACATAAAATACTAATTCAAAACACCATCAGTAAATGCCCATTTATGACCTATTTCATGCAAGTTGAAGGCAAATGTAACAGTTTTTCTACACAAGCTAGTTATTCTGCAAGTTAGATGCTACCTTAACAGAAAGGCTGGCACAGCCAGACTGTTAGGACTGAATGTTTTCCCCAGAAGATATATCGAGGAGGGACAGGGGGCTAGGTCTACGGCCCAAACACACCATTCTTACTATGGAATACATGTGGCAGTCAGAGGACATGTTATCTTCCCACAAGACTGAAAGTAAACAATTCCCTTTAGAGAAGGGGGAGGGGGTGGCCCACAGGGCATGTCCAGCCCTCTGGGATATATGGGCCAGCAGGCCCAGAGGGTGGTGCTTCCCACCCTCATCGCAAGGACCATGAAAGTCGCAACTGTAACAGCTCTAAAATAAATCTCTTTCATGCATAAAAACCATGATCAGCTTCTGGGAACCTGTGTTATATCATCGAACATTACACAGACTCTAAGGAGAAATTATGGGCCACCAGCTGCAGCATACCAACATTATCTTATCTACTAAGTCCCAAACAAGGCCCTTTTCCTTAGAAAAAAGCCTGAGTGTTCAGTTAATACTGCCCACATAGGAGGGGCCAACACGCAAAACAACACTGGCTGCCTTGAATAAAGAATCCAGACTGCAGCTACCACAGTGCTAGAAGAGGATGGGAAGAAGCAACAATGAAGAGAGACTACGTCTTCAGCTAAGCCCTGGGCATTTTTCTGTGTTCGGAAGTGGACAGCCTCCATCTCTCAACCAGCCTCCCTCAGGTTCTTTTCAGACAACTGCGAGTTGGGGACAACAGAAGAGAGAAGCTGTGTTCCCATTTTCTACACTGACATGGCTGTAGAGGAGTTCTAGGGCTTCATCACAGAAACACATCAAAAGCTTAGAAGCAGAACTGCCTCAGGTGCCATTGTTTTTACCATCACTACAGCAAATGCCTATGCAAGGAGTCTTTACTCCTATCAGTGGTACGACTAACTCAATATTGAGCAGCTCATTGGCATATTTGCAAGATATAACTCCAGGTCAGCAACTCCCATCAAAAAAAACACTGGTTTATAAAACATGCAACATGAACTTCAGGAATTCCTTTGACTTTAATTACAGTATTATTTTTTATTATATTTCTGACCAATCCCTGCCCCTATCAAGTGCATCTTCACTACTGGACACTCCTGAACAATCTTATGTCACCACATATCTATCCAGAAAAGTTCATAACATCTCCGCAGGCACCAAAAGTGGCATCACTGGCTCATGCAGTGCTGCCACATGCTCCCCTCTTTCTTTTTCTCCTTGGCACCTCTCACTACACCCAACTTCAGGAAAGAGATCAGGACTGCTTTGGCACAATCTACGACACACCATCTGAAACCATGCTTTAAGGACAAGTGCTGAGTAGGGAATCGTTCTGTTTCAGAACTTAAGAAAAATAAAATATAAATAGTAAGAACTATTTCTCCATAATACTACTTTTCTAACGTGCTACTAAGTTATAATTACTATAAGGACATAATGAAAATTAAAGATCCCTGCAAGAAGAGATATCTTCTACCTACATGAAAAACAAAATTTTCTTTCGCATTTGAATATATCAGGTACTGTGCTTTGCCTAAAGGGAACATAGTAGATTACAAAAGAAGTCACCAAATTTATTAAAAATTTGCAACACTAAGTAGTCATTATTTCATTTTTGTAGATGCTGGGTAACACAGTAGTTACTTCTAATTCCAGACTACAGTGGTATTGAAAACCAGCATTCAGTCAGCAGCTTTATCAGAGTTCTTCTGCAACAACTGCCCTGAATTTTGTCAATTGCCTTCCGTAAGTGTTTGCTTTTGAATAATTTAGTATTTTCAAAGCCAGCAAGTATTTCCTAAGGTAAATAAAATGAGGGCCAATGAAATACTGCACATATGTTGGCAATCTTTTATTTGAAAGCAAATTGCTACTTTCAGAAAGGCTGCTACCATGTCCTTATGAACTCCCTGCATGTGGTATGTCTGAAAAATCACACGTGCTTACAAGCCACTCGATCCTTTATGAAGTTTCACATTGAGCAATATTTCAAGCTGAGTGATCAATATGCCTTCTCAGGTACTTCAGTAATCTTTTCCTATGATAAATAAACTGTGCAGCAATTAATTTGTACTTGACTCCTGGGGGAAGGGAGGGATTAAGAACAGTAAGTTAATATGATCCAGTACTAACACATTTAGAATGACCTTCAGACAATGCAATTTATACCTTCTGATTCGGAGGGCCATCGCCTTCATCAGAAATGCCATCTTCCTGCTGATCATACGCAGGCCCTCCCAGGAGCCTTATTCTCTTCTCGCACTGCTTCTTTGCCACCGTCAGCTGATTAATATACCTCTTCACATTGCGAGCCCTTAGTAGGTCAGCTTTCATTGCTGCAGTTTCTTTTCCTTTTGCATCTAAGAATAAAGCAAACCAGAGACAGTATATTACTACATGAAAACATCATTCTACCATTGCCTCTGTGACCTGTCTGATCAAAGGATCTGCCATTCAGGAATCAACTATGCACATCAGCACAGATACTGGCAAGTTTGTATTTGAAACAGAAAGATGCTTTTGAAACATTCTGCAATGATAACTCAAGGGTTTATACAAAATAGTTGAGACAAACGTCCTTATTCAAATGCATAGCAAAACCCAACCCCTCCACTTTTCTTTCTGTAGTTTGTTGGAAGATATAGCCCTAGGCCTCTACTACAGGATGTACATTTATCAGATGGTGTTAGGAAATTCCCCACAGCCATGGCATATGACAGCACATGGAGCTGATGGCCTATGGACCTTACTGAACATAGCATTGACTGCCTCAAGTCACGAGGGACTGGGCTCTATCCCCCCAGCACAGCATGACACATTCTCACACATCTTATTTGCAATCCCAAATTTCTTGAGCCTGATGTGAACAGCATATCATACAATATCCCCTCCAGACAGCACTGACCAAAGTTCACACAAAATGGTCAGATGACTAAGAAAAAGAAAAATCTTATAATGCCACATCAGGACTGTACAGTACTGTTAAAAAGTAAAGTAACATGGAGATGACAGTGAGCTGAATAAAACTTCATAACAGCCGGTGTAATGTTTGTGTATTCCGCATTCCAGCCTCTTCAGATAATTACCAGGGTCTAAAAAAAGAAGCAGCAGATAAACAGATATAAAACCCTACTGTGTTGAAATCATTCCTGTTTAATATCTGCAGCATGGAACTGATTCACATTTATACATTGGCTTTATTTTACTCTTGTTCAATGTTAACACTCATGGTTTTTTGGGCTGCAACTATTGCTCAGTAGTAAAGTACTTGGCTTATATTTGGCTGTGAATTATTTGATTGCTCAGGGATAAATAGTAAAGATCTATTCTACTATGTTTTCACAATATTAAATGCTAGCAAAATCATGTAGATAAAAACAGCATTCGATTTTCAAAATAGTTGCTGTTAAGAAACAACTACATAGTTAGGTTTGTGAGTGCATACACAGTAAAAAGGAATCTCTCAGAAATTATTTAGAATACATATTTTTAACAAGTTTCTAACACATGGTACCTTCTCCTTTCATTACTATTTTTACCCTTTTATTTCCTCCTGTTAAAGTGTTAAAAAACACTTTCCTGTGTTAAAGCCACATGTAACTATTGCAGGCAACTCTGTGTTTTGTCCTTTACATACTGAAGGACAACTCAAGGTTAAGCTCACCTAATGTGAGTCCATATATTCTCCCATTATCTTTTCCCGTATTTTTAATCTCACTTTATTTGCTGCATGTGTCTATGTTGGTAAGGATGCTTCCCAATACAAATACTGTTAGTATTTTAATGGATGTGTATCATTTGCATCTGAGCTGCCATATAACAATAAACTACAGAGATGATACTCACTGAAGCAAATGATAAAATTACTTTACCAAGGGAAAAAAAAGAAAAAAAAGCCATCTGTTTTCCTGGCATGTTTTCTCCACAGGGAAGTCAACAGAGCATTTAATTTAGTGTTTCAGTTTCCTAAACAGAGGTACCAGTATTAATGAGAGAAAAGGAAAGGAAAAGACCATAAGGACGAAAGAATGCTCTCCTTCAAATCAAAACATTTACAGCTATTACAAATACATGAACAGAAGTTTAAAGCAAAGATTAAACCCCAGCCTTTTCCCTGCTGCACTTGATTCTAAGATGATTTTTTAGAAGTTCTCAAGTCTTTCAATAGTTTAAATGCTTTGGGCTCAAAATGCACACTTGAAATCCCACACTTTTGAACACCCACAACAGTACTATGGAATGATCATTCAGCCTTCTCAAAACAGAAGTACCCCTCCTGGTGAAAACAAGGCATTCTTGAAGGGTTTTCAAAGTACACATCTACTTTACCTGAAGTCTTATGATCCTGTGATTGCAGCAGGCCTCCAGGAGACTTCAATAAGCCTACCTGTTTCCAGTGATTAATTACTGTCCTAACAGAGATACTTCAAAAACATTTACTTCAGCTCTTCATATCCAAAAGGAGCCACTCCACCCAAGAAACATTCAGGGCAGTGATGAAGATCACACTGCCAGCCTGTTCCTGCTCCATGGATGAACAGGACTAGTCACCGTGAAAGCCTGGCAGTGACGTCCTTCACAAATAAACAAGAGGCTGATGAAGAGCAGACCAGCACAGAACGTGGCTGACGTGCTACAGTGCAGGAAAGACAGCGTGGAAGTGTGGACTAACACTAAACATCATTTCCTTCTTCCAAATTATGAAAGATAAACAAGCAGAAATAAGGAAGAGCATTTTCAGCTCAACTGGGGAAGGTTAGGTGGATCACTGGTTTTCTCCTTACCCTAATCTTCTTTTGAAATTTCATAGATTTTCAGATCTAAACTGCTCTGCTTTTTTTGTATTAAACACTGTTAAAAATATATTTTAAGTTATAAAGACTCCTCCTTTTAATCTCTTCTTGTCTGATTCCATCATCACCAAAATACTGAGACAGAATTAAGAGTCTTTTTTGCCATTTCTGAGTATCAGCAAAGATGATGTTCACTACATTCAGGTATCACTGCATAAACCAAATAAAACCAGAAAGACACAAAAGGAAAGGTTTGCATGTATTCACATACCCTCCAGCAAGCTTCAATAAATAGAAAAGTAGATATATGCTACTAAGACACTGTTTCACCACAACGCAAGGAAAGAAAATGCATCCTTTGAATAATTTCTTTAACTAGTAACAACTTTACAGTTTGGATATTTTTCTAAAAAATTATTAAAAACAAACAAAAATCACTCCTCAGCAGCAAGAACAGAAACTAGCTATTTTGTCACTTCCTCCCCACAAACTGCATACATGTTTACCAGCAGCAGCTGAGCAGAGCTTCTATCCCTAACGGAGCAAAGTGTCTGTTATTAACTTCCTCCAAAAGAATTATCCTTATCTGTGGAAATTTTGACAGGACATGCACTGCCATGGGGGAATTTCAAAACCCCAGAGGGGTACTGTGCATCTCTCCCAAAGGCAACCAAATGCCATTAGTATCAAATGCAGAATTTCAAACTCTGCTTCTCAATCCACAGTTGTGGATAGTTCAATTTGCACCAAACAACATTAAAATGCAAATGGTCCAAATGAGCTCAAACTTATAGAGTAATCAAAGCTATGCTATCTGTGCAAATTTTTTTCAGTATATGCATTTTTGCACATCTGCAGTGATTTCTGATAAAGCTTTCACATTTTCTTCCAAATCACTCATAACTATCTTGATTTGAGCTAAGCCAGAAGCATATCCCCAGAAGCCTATCCTAGAGTTCACCAAAACAATTTCTGAAAAGTGATTTCTCAGGCCTAATTTTCTTTCCTCTTCTTTTCTTTTTTTCTTGGTGGTGGTTTTGCTACTTGATCAGGTTTATATGCATTAAATACATCAAACTGCAATACATATTCACATCATCCGTTTTTCAGTCAGAATGTTGGGCCTTCCAAATAATTGTCATGCCAAAAAATGCCACACAAACTTTATTGACCTTAAGCAACAGTGAAAGGTACACAAATATAATGTCAATTTGCTTAAAGCACAAACTAAATTGTATTTTAGACCTGCATGCTTCATTCCCTCTCTTAATAGTACCAGCAGACGAGAGAGACGTCTGATTTTACCTGCAAAGTTATATAGGGCAAAAGCATGAATAAACCAGAAAGTCCAAGTCTTGTCCCTTTACAGCTTCAGTAACTACAGATATGTGACACCTGGCAGTGTGCACAACAGCACTGACTCATCTGACACATGTGCACAACATCATAAGCATTTTTGTAAGACTTTTTCCAAGAGCCAGGTTAAGTACATGCAAGGCCTACTAAATGCTGTGCTGAAGTATGTAAGCAGTGAACACAGATTTAACATTTTCATGTAAACAGTAACTGCAACCTTCTATATATAATTTACAAATTTCTGCTCTTTTGAACTCATAGAAACCTTGAATTACACATTTTCAAAGCCTATGTAGGCCTGGAAAAGCATTTGTTCAATTCTGTGACAGCAGGAGAAATTTTAAGAATACTGCCCATGATCCCAGCAAAGGGAAAACCAGCTCTAATGCGGTCAGACAAGAGATTAAGTAAAAAAAGTGCTAAATTCCAAACACTTCTGGCAACAGATCTGGGAGAAGGGACTTACAAGGAGATCATTAGCAATACATAGTACAACACAGCCTCCCACTCACAGCCACAGCTGAGAAAAACAAAAAGTCAAGTGGCAGTAAGGTAGGCCTGAGGATGGTAGTCAGTAAGTACCATACAGTAAAATAACATCCAACACAGATAGCCTCTGTCTGTAGGTCCTTGCACCCTTTTGGTCACATCTGTCTGACCAGTCAGCCTCCTCCCTCCCTCTTCCACTGACGAGCATCTCTCCAAACCAACTGTGGACAAGATGCATTACCATCACTAACAGACACAAAGGATCTCAGGAGCAGAAAGAAAAATTTCCTCTATATGGTTCAGGTGAAAATTACAAATACATACAAATAAATGTACCACAGTCAGAATCTGTAGCCTTTACCCTCATCCACATAGATTCCCTCCACACTAACTGCTTTAGCATGACATGCAAGCACAATGACAGCTCTTTAAGCCTTGCCAGAAAGCTGTGCAAATATAATTGCGTATGCATGTTTATCCCTGGGTGGAGGATGCAAGTCGGGGGAGGAATCCTAACACAGTTTTGGCATAATTAAGTTACACGGCATCTGTAATCTCCTGGAACGCACAAGTATCCATTCTACTTCACTTTAAATTATCATCTTGACAAAACCCACACATCACAACCCACATAACCAGGTTAGCCTGGAGCCTCAGTTTTTTTTAAAACTTCCCTTTTTACAGCTGAACACTCAAGCCTCTTTCAGAACCACAGAACCTGAGAGGCCTGCTCACAGACAGTTCTGTTTCTGTGCCACTTGTCTGCAAAAGCGAGTATCTAGACACAGTGGGAAGGCTCAGCAGGAGAAATCTTCTGCTGCGTTGCAGCAGATCTCTCCATACAGAAATGGCTGCTTATTCGATCTGTCTCACAGGCCCTGTTGCAGAAACGAGCAGTTTTCTCAACAGGGATGGCTTGGGGTCGATTACATTGTAGTGTCTCAAAAAACAGTCTCAGCCAGTCATCCAAGAGTGGTTTCCAGTCATGCTGTGAAGTCATGTGTAAGGCAGAGGGCACAAAAAATTAAAAGGCAAATCAAACAAATCCCTTTAGAAAAAATACCTTTAAAAACACATCTGTTGAGGTATTTGCTCTGTGCTGTCCTAACACAAGGTACAGGCCTTCACGTGGTTTTGGTTTTGTTTTAAAGAGCAGCTAGCAAAAAGAGATCCTTACTTAAATTCTTGTAGGATCCTGTAATACAGTATCAGTATGAGAAGAAACAAAAACATGTCTCTTAAAATTAGAACCAGTGTACTTAAACAGCTTCTTATCCATAATACAGCAAATATCAAGTTATTATAGCAACTTACTTTGTTGCTATTTCATGATGGGTGTTTTTGAAACCTTTTCTTTACAAAAAATTAAGATTTACTCTTGCTTCTAGAAACTTACACATCTTCTGTCATTCGTGCTACAATGCCCAATCCAGGTATTTGCCCTCTTCCAACCTGCTTTAATAGATCAAAATGCAGTAAACATTTTCAGATAAGCATTTAGAGCCCTTCAAAATCTTTAGCAGATAAAATAGATTTTGTTAGAAAAAAAAAGAAACAGCCAACTGAAATACATAAAATTTAGCTTAAATTTGAATTTGATTCAGTACTTAGAAGGAATCTTGATCGAAAGGTAAGATGAGGAAAGTGGTTTACAGTCACAGACATGGAAAGATGTGATTCTCTCAACCATAGCACATGTGACTGTAGAGAGGGGTACCATTTGAAAATACCAATAGGAAGAAAAACCAAACACGAGTTAAAAAAAACCCCACCAACAAAACTACCACCAAAACCAAGCCTTGTCCTATAGTCACTGCTCGAGTCATCATGATCATTTTGGAAGAAGATACATAGGAAGACACTGGTGGAGAAGCAAAGCCTATAGATGTACACACCAGACTCTGTGCTCTTGTGCCAGTGTACATGAGGGAAGTAGTGCAGTGTCAGCATGCAAGGCAACAGCTTCTATTTACAGTGGCCTGCACTGCTCCAAAATAAGCTATCTACACCTCTGGAAACAATAATGCTGCATTAGGTTTCTTATTCAACTTTAGCAATAGCCAAAAGCAGTTCTCCTGGCCACAGAAATGTTATCATCCACCCACAACTAGCATCATACTGCAAACCTCTCAAACTACTTTGTGTCTCAACTTGTTAAGACCTTTGACTCCCTGAGGCAGTCAAATGCAAAACTTACTGCTTAACATGAATCAGACGCTTTTGTACGTTTTCATTTGCTCTCTTATGCTCACATGCCAGAAGATTCAAGTGATAGAAATCTGAAAAGAAAAAAACCCCTATAACATGCCATTTTTTAACTATAGAGGATTTAATAAAATGATGTTTAGAAGTACTTTAAAGTACTTTCTGATTTTATTAGAGGGTCCTAACAGCTAAATATTTTGCCAATAGGTGGCACCAGCACTAGTTAAATCAAGTGTAAAGAACCCTGTCCTTACTTAGGAACAAGCTTTTCCCTCCAACCCCACTGGGCAACAACATTAAATGCATTCTTTAGCATCACCAGATAAAATAGTAAAAAGGTCAGGTAACTGTAGCACCTACAAGAAGGCATCAGTCTGAAACCTGGTCCTTAGGCTACTTACCCTTGCCTAACAGACACCTAATCTTTTTATTAAAAAAGTATTTTTGGTCAGTTTTAGAGACTTAATTATGTCTCCTTAACCAATAGCAAAGGTACACTATGCTGCTCAGGCATATTTATTGCTAGTCATGCAGTTGCACAACACTTCTTTTGCTAAGCAAAGTCTAAACAGTAGCTGAACACTCACTACTGCAGTGTTAGACATTCCTGCTACACTAACTGCTCCTCAGTTTTTTTAATATACCTTCTTCCATTGAAAACATTGCCTCCGGAAGCTCCCATAATTCAAACTGATGGAGGCTGAGACCACTCTCATGTGGGACCCCACCTGGGGTACTGCATCCAGCTCTAGGGACCTCAGCACAGGAAAGAAATGGACCTGTTGGAGGAGGTCCAGAGGAGGGCCATGAAGATGATCAGAGGGATGTAACACATC
The DNA here is from genome assembly GCA_013400975.1 of Atrichornis clamosus. Taxonomy (NCBI): domain Eukaryota; kingdom Metazoa; phylum Chordata; class Aves; order Passeriformes; family Menuridae; genus Atrichornis; species Atrichornis clamosus. The sequence continues at coordinate 52,190 of WBMZ01010007.1, forward strand.
TCCCAAGAAGAAAGGTTGAAAGAGCTGGAGTTGTTCAGCCTGGAGAAGAGAAGGCTCTGGAAAGACCTGATTGCAGCCCTTCAGTACTTAAAAGAGGCCTGTGAAAAAAATGGGGACAGACTTTTAGCAGGGCCTGTTGTGATAGGACAAAGGGGTAATGGTTTTAAACCAAAGGAGAGTGAATTTAGGTTATATAAAAGGAGTAAGCCTCTTACAGTGAGGGTGATGAAACCCTGGAGCAGGCTGCCCAGAGAGGTGGTACATGTCCCATCCCTGGAAACATTCAAGGTCAGGTGGATGGGGCTCTGAGCAATCTGGTCTAGTTGAAGATGTTCCTGCTCATTGCACGGGGGTTTGAGTAGATGACCTTTAAAGGTCCCTTCCAACCCAAACTACTCTATGATTCTATACCCATGTACACACTATTCTACAACTGCTCTACTCTTAACAGTTCGAGAGCAAACATCAGGCTTGACAGAATGCTGGCCTGCCAAACTTCAGCTGCTCTAGCTGAACACCCAGGCACTAAAGAAACAGTTACATTTTCAGCACCCAACTCTGCCACAGGAAAAAGGAAATAGCTACCAGTGAGACTTTCTCACCAGGTTGGAGTCAAAGCTAAGAGATGCCCATGACACAAAAGGCAAGAGCTCACATACTAGGAGGAAAGGAGAGACTGTCATATACATCCAACTCCCATGCTCACACATCACTGCAGCTATGCACTAGGTACTGGGAAAAAGATTAAAAAGATAGAATGAGATTGTGCAAACACACTTCCATTTTGCATGAATCTTACATTTAGTTATACACCATTAAATCTAGGGGTAGCATTATGTTGTAGCATCCAGAAAGGGAAACATCAAAAGGTGACACTAAGTAACGTGGTAGTCTGTTCCAAAGATTTCAACAATCTTTATGTTAGCAGTGAATTGTGCTGGGGTTTTTTGTTGGCTTTGGTTTAAGGAAAGTACCACAGCTTTTTTCTTTTTCTTCTTAAAATTCAGGAACATATTAGATTCATTACCGCGTTAGGTAAAATGTCTCCACCTACTTCAGGAAAAACAGGACACAAAACAGTCTTCAGAACTAGATTTTAGCCCCCTACAGTTTTGATAGCCTTCTTAAAAGTTTATTGTACATACATAGATCCTAAAAATTTTTGGTAGATGAAAATCTTAGTGGAATAACTGAAATGGATTAGAAATCTGCCCTAAATTTGTATGAACTGTAAGAAGATTGTACTGCATGCCTCTGTTGAGCATGCTGTTCCACGTGTCAAGAAAAAAATGTCAGTTTCTTCAGACACAATGTGAATAACCATTGGCTATTTAATAAATAAAAGGTTTAGCCCCAGTAGTCCCACTGGCTAACACAGCCAGCAGTGGTAATCAACCTTTAAATGATATACAACATTTCCATAGGAATAAACTAATAATAAAAGGCCATACCATAACACAAAACTTCAATGAGCCAGCTAGTGAATTTTCTGTTAGGTTTTTTTTTCAAATACAGACAGAAGTCAAGAGTCCATAACAATGCAGAATAAACTTCACCACAGACTAAGTGGAACCAGCTCTGTAATATTTTTGTATCTATTCTGCAGCACCAGACACTTGTAGCTTCAGAGAAGAATCCGCTGTTCAGTTTTAGAACAGAAGATATTTAAATAGATAAACTCAAGTGAGACAGAGGAGAATTAATTAACAAGTAGTTAATTGTAGGAATCTAAACTGTATAAGAATATTCCCTAAATCAATTCTTGTCTCAAAAAAGACCAATGGTAACACAAATGGAAATACAGATTTAGCAAGATTTGATTTTTCATAATGTACTCAGAGTTAACCTTCCTGTTCTCACTTTATTACTGTATGAAACAGACTTTCCATTAAAATACCTTTCATCTAAAAAATATTAATATCTCTATAATGTACACTTGAATAAAAACCAGTGCCTACTTTTCCTTTTATCTTGGCTTGACACAAGCAATATATCCTACGGGAATACAAATCTCATTCTATTTTACAATGTAAACAAAAAGCATTATCAGGGTTAACAACCTTATACTTTCAGAAACTTGAGCATGGACCCCAAGCTCTTCAGATTGTCCAAAGCTTCCCCACCCCAGTACATGTTCATTTTCTGTTTCTGCATTTTTCATTACACTTGAATTAAAGTTCTCCTTTCTGATACAAGGAACTAGAAAAGTTTTTTTTTTTTTAACCTGAGAGATAGAGATTACATGAGAACCTAAAATCCTTTAGATTTGTAAAGAAATTAATTTTACTATCTGTTGTATCTGCATTTATACAACTTAAGCATATCTGCCTAAGCAAAAATTTGGTCTATAATTTTGCCATTAAAATCAGCTCCTGAAGATATATCACAGTTGTTGCATATTTTCAGAACCATAAAAAAAATATATATTATATAATATATATAATAAATGTAATTACAAATATAATATACACTGCTTTTAAGAAGGCAGACATTACCAAACCATTGCAAAAGGATTTAAGAGCACTCTTTATTGCAATGCAAAAAACATAATATAATGAAGAGTCAAAATATTCTGACTGACAATTATGCTGTATCATTCCTTCTTCTGTTTTGAAAAGAGAACAGACTGAGACTTTGAAGGATGATATGAAAAAGAAAGAAGAAACAAGATTCTCTGCACATGAATTTGTAATGGCAGAAATCCTAGTTGCAGCAAGTTCTGAAAATAAATGTATCATAGATATGACCTTTCTCATGAGCCATCAGCTTAGATGAAGATAGGGTAGGGGGAAAATCACACCATGCGAGCTTCTGGAAGATTCAGACAAATGAAACAGAACTGAAATATTAAAGGCATAACATTCCTAAAATCTGTCTAAAAAACCCACACGCACTGGTTACATATGTATGTCAGGAGTTCAAACTGCTTTTCAAAATGAAAACAACAGATGTGACTTAAAAATGGAATCTTACCTTTCTGCCTCTTCACTTGGGGAATATTGCTGATTGTGGTTGCCTGAACTATTTCCACTACAATTTGATACCTGGTTTTAAAGACAGTAGGGAATAAGGATGAAGAGGGAAAGGAGAAATAAAAAACATGGTATTAATTTTTCACAATGTGTTCTTCATACAGCACAGTTATGAATTTATAAAAATCAAAACATTTCTACCTCTTCCTCACCAGGAAACATTTATTTCTCAATATACCTGCAACCTAAGAAGCAGTGTGCCCATGGAGTACAGAAAACAAGTTATCTTGAAAAAAAGAGGAAACATCCAACTAACAATAACACTGCCCTGTTTTCTCAACTGATGGCACTACACAGACAGTTAATATTGAGTAAACACAATATAAAGTCACATTCTAAACATTAAATTTAAGTTTTCTGTAGGAAAGTAGGATGGTAGTACAGTAAAGAGTTTTCTGGAAGGCTCTTCCAGCTAATGCACTCAATACATATATGGAGCATATATAAATTCAGAGAAGAAAAAAATTACACTAAAATATGTAAAACATTCAAGTACTACTCTCCAGGAATAACTAAAACATGTTTATCACTAGAACTATACCACACAATAGTAGACAGTAATGTAGCCAGTAAACTGAACTTTAAATAAAACTGATTTTGCAACTAACAGGCACTATGCACTCAACAAAGAAAAAGACTGTCAGTTAAACCTTTCATAAATGTCAAAGTTTTGGTCATAATAAACACTCAAATTCCTCTCAGTGCACTTACTTTGGTAGCTATTAATAAGGAAGCAAGTATTCTAGTGAATTTGCTATCTCTCAAGTTAACTCTTAGATGAAAGGTGAAGCCTCCTGGAAAGGCTGCTAATTCTGTGCCTACTTATTCTCCATTTAAGAAATAACCTAAGACTCTTAAAATACATGTCCCTTCTTCCATGTAAACTTTTTTCACCAACATCACTCAGTTCCCCTCATTTCTCTTGCCTCCTATAACTCTTTTAGGATTTTGATTGTCTCTGGCTCTCTGTGTAGACACAGTTTTACACACACAGCACAAACTCACAACTACACTTTCAGAATTTTTTTTCAGCAATCTTTAGTCTACCCAAATCCTTCAATTATCAAATTGAAACCTGAAAACCTGTTTGCAAACCTGTAATTGTTCTAATCCTATTTCCATTACTGTATCTTCATGGTTTCCATCCACCACCACAGTTCTTGCCCAGTCCACCTGAGAAGAACAGCCCCATAGTTAAGGGTGGTATGTCGGCATGTAAGAAGCCCCATACACCTCACTCAGGTGTTGAAGGCTGTGAAATTAGGAATTTATCACGCACGGTACAGATAACCACACGGAAGGTAGTTTCCACATTTTTCTTGCAACTTTTTTCCTTCCAAATTTAGTCCCGTTTGTTCACATCCATGGTTTCACATGTTTTTATTACCAATACTTAACATAGAATCTCTTTTTTTCTGTTCTTATTTGTATTTCCTTAAGCACAGGAGATGGTCTGAGTTACATCCACAAGGATACTACTTAGTCTGTTCCTCCTAAGCACTGGGCTCTGGCTGCAACTACTCCATGAGACTGCTGTACAACACCACTACAGAAACATCACCGTGGCTACACTGCCAGACCATGACCCTTTCTCCCTGAAAGTCAGTTCCAAATATTGTAGTTGTTAGATATTCTGTGGTGCTGGTGAGTGAACATCTGCAGACATTTTAAATGTGATGTATTAATTTAATTTTGAAGATGTGACTGTACTTAATAAACTGGACCCTTCATGGCTTCATATCCACATTACTTCCTTCTTCCCTGTTCTTTGTTATATTTATGTACTTCCCTCATTTCTTAAGTAAAAGATGATATAAAGCCAGTAGTAATGGTCTTTCTTACCATAAATTGTGTGGTGACCTTTTTCTACTGTAATAATGAATATCAGAATAAATATAGTGCTGATCCTGAAAGCAGAATAAAAACTATCCACCAGTTTATTCCCTTATCACTATTTGTTCTCAGCTATGCTTTTAACTCAGCATGTCTTATCTTTAGTCTTCTTCTGACAGAGAAAGTAAATGTTTCACATCTGATGCGAAAGAATTTCATCATTTCTTTCTTATTTGTAGCAGAATTCCAATTAATCCATGCTAACTTCAATATGAGTGGAAATGAAGGTGAAATTTCACTAACTTTTTCTACTTGAAAGACATAGGGACAACATTCTCTGTGAAAACTTGATAATACAGGAATAAAAGTCTGCCTCCCTTCGTGACAAGAAACAAAGAAATGAAACATCATAAAGAGAGACTTCGAAGGATGTTTGTAGGCAACCATACAATAGTGCCCTTCTGTGAAAGCTTTGCTGGTTTGTTTTTCTCACCCTCATCCCACCCAACAAATTCAAGTTTTCAGAAGGCGAAGGTATGATAGGAAAAAACCCAAACAAAACTCCCCCCCAAAATAGTTCCTCAGAAATCGGATAATTGCTTTTTATGAAAGCATCAGCTCCCCCGATGTCCCTATAAAAATTAAAGGGATGTTTCCACAAAAACAATAGTGAAGTTCTGCTGAGAGAATAAACATTAGAGGCCCACTATAGATACTAACAAACTATGAATTCAAAAGTATGTCCAAAATTAATAGTAAGTAGTTCCTACATAATTGAAATAAGTTCTAAAAATAAAATGCATAAAAGCAATGCAAAAAAATCAATAAAATTTTTCTTCTTGAGGTAATGCTTCTAAGCTAGGAGAGAAACAAGATTTAGAAAATTCTAGCACCACTATTATCCTTTCAGGGAGAGCTATTTGCACAGCAGAGAGCTTTACACTTGCGTACAAGGAGACCTATGCAGACTCCCTCCCTTTTCTGATTTCCTGGCCAAGAGCAAGACATATCACACCCTTCACCCACAGGTTTCCACTGATCCAGCCAGGGGGTTTCCCTGCCTCTCCCACCACAAACACCTGATTATAATCACAAGAAAGCCTAGTAAAACTCTATTAATGAAATCAGTATGGAAGGACGCCTTCTCGGACTTCCCTCCTGTACTGTCACGTTGCATACATCAAGGAGCACCCAGGAGTTCATGCCTTCTTGACTGTGGCCAGTCTAGAGTCTGAGGAAATGTTTATCAGTGTCTCAAAGCCTCTTGAACTGAGCAAGGTATTTTATCTTTATTTTATTAAATAGATAATAATCAATCTGCAAAGATAAGCATGGCAGGAATGTTCCATAAAAAATAATGAGTTTCCCAGCAACTGCAGTGCCTTGGGATAGACTTCCCTCAAAGCTAAGCCTACACAGAAAATTGCCACTGCTTGTACCTATTCTTTACCGGGATGTTATGTGGCAATATCAGGAGTAAGAGGAGGAGGCTTACAGTTCATTATGCCATGCACTGGCTTAGAACAGGCACTGAAAAATTATTTTCAAATAAAAACAAGAAAATAAATTCTTGATGAACATTATATTATTCCCCAGAATAGCATCTAACTGGGAAACTCCATTTAAGTAACTGTTTAAGTAAAACATGCCAGTAATTTTTTTGTTGTAAGAGAACTGGAAGCATTTCCCCCACTCCCATCACTCCAACAGACTCTTACTGTGCTTCTCAGTGATAACTGCACAACAGCTTATTTGTTTCTTCCTCTAACTCCTCCTTTATAGATTTTCCCAGTGGTTCACTGTTGTGAATTACAACTAAGTTATCACCCCCTTTATTTTTTATCCATATAGGGACCACTGTCTCATTTCCTTGATGCAAATCTGTAAACTTTCACTGGTTAATCAGGAAAGCTTTGCCAAACAGACTGCACAAATCTGAGATGATTACAGGTTGGCCCATCTCTCTCAGGGTGCTCCCACAGTGCTGGAGCACAAACAGAACAGGAATGCCTTCTCCCACTATTTCTCTTCAAAAAGAAGATACATTTTCTCAGACATTTTTCATTCAAATACTGATCAGGTCAGACTGATCAACATTGTGGGGTATAGAGGAACACGCTTCAAGATGATGGCAGTGGGACTTCAGAGACTAGAAAGGAAAAACATAGGTGCAGCCAAAACCACATTATTTCATAAAGCAAATCTGCTCTCTGGGATTAAAGAACGCAATTTAAAGTGACCTATCAGCTAAAAAGAGAACACACTGAGCATTAATGTGCTTGAACAACAACAACAACATAAGAGTTGGGTTTCTTTTGAAACAAACAGATCCATTAGTGTGATTATGCTAATAAATATGTCAATTAGGTTTTAGGCAGAGTCTAATAGAAACTAATTTCTGCTCTTAGGAAAGGCACACTGCCCCCAAGTAAAGAGCAAATTTTACAGCAGATGAACAATAAGTAGCCAAGCAACAGAATCATTTCACCATCACCTAAATGTATTTTCCTATCTCAGAAATGCAAGTGGTTTCAGAATCAAAGAGAAAAACAAGAGAAAGTACAATGTTATTTGTGCAGCCCACATACTCCATCCCAGCAAGCCACCTCTTGGACTGATTAAGCCAGGCCTAATAGAAGTTCAGGGTCACAACAGATAACACAGAATGCACCAGATGTAATCGATATTCATGTGTGTTTCAGATGTTGTTGCAGCCACTTGAGAAGAGAGAAAGCTGGCCTGCAGCAGCAACGTAGGGGAGTTAGGAAGAGGAAAAACTACCAGTTCTGGCTGGTGGTAAGAGATTAGGACAAACACTCTGGAAATGGCCTCAAGAGTCCTCCAAATCTTTGCTCTGCTCAACAAAACCAACTCAGGGACATCCAGGGAGGTTCTACAACAGTAGAACCTCCTCTCTTCCCCCCTTCCCAGTCACTTATTCCATAACCTTACACACAAATCAGAAATCAGAGGAGAAAGAGCTCAGCTATAAATGTAAGGCAAGCTTAAACAACTGGTTCTTGGGCAAGTAGGCTTGAGATGCAAGCAATATCTCATGTTAAGATGAAAGATGGAAAGAGATGAGATGGGGAGTGGAGATAGTATGAAAGTAAGCAGGTGTTATTTGCATTAGAAACAGGAACATCAAACAAACTCATGGTATGTAGGAGCTCAGTGATGATTTTTTTTTGTTTTTAACAAACTCTTCAAAGTTTATTAACATGTTTAAGAAAGATGCCATTGAGAAAAACCTCCCTACGATAGTCAATGAAAACCTCTCATCCAATGGTGAAATGAGCTGGAACTCAAACCCCTCCTTCCATGTCACAGAATCACAGTAAGCTGTTCTGAATGCTCAGTGTCCCTAGGGTCACTACAGTTCACAGCCACCATGGCCAGCCATAATTCATAAAGATAATGAGGAGATAACCACACACACTCTAGTGGAAAATCAACATATTTCATCTAATTTCACAGAGGCAAGCTCTAAGGAAGAGTTCAGTATGCCTTTCATACATTTCAAGCATTTATTCCTTTTGATAGTACAATCATCTCCAGCATACTACTAAGCAGAATTTTTATGCATTTTCTGCTACTGAGCTAAAATACTGACTACATTAGAGATCTAACAAATGTTGGGGTTTATCATCCTTATTGTCTCTGCTTCACCAAAGAAAATGAAATGTAAAATTAAATTTAAAATGAAATATCGCAATTCATTCAAATCTCAGTAATGGGCTGGAAAAGAAGCATGTTTAGTTTTGAATGAGCTACAGTGAAACATTAAATACCTCAGTTGTTTCAGGAACTCAACATCGGAGCTGCTGTTAATGAGCTTGATGAACTCCTCGTAAGAAGGAGCATATGTGTAGTCTTTCTTCTGATGCTCATTCATCTGTTCTCTGTACTCCAGCTGGCTGAGTAGCATTCGGTTAATATAATCTGGATCACTCAGCAGTTCCACCACTGGTTTCAGTACTGGAGAGGAAAAATATTTTAAAACAAAATCCTTATGCTGAAGAATAACTGCTGTCTTTCAAAAGAAGACTGAAGATAAAAGGCAAAAATAAATATGCAAGCTTATAAAAATCAAGAAGTTCGAAACCAGTCTTCTGGACCACAAAGTACCTTTGAGATTGCATATACCTTCTTTATAAAACAGGTCATTCTATTATACATTGCTGTACATTGACAAAGTTGAGCTCTATTTAGAACATTCCAAGTGTTTTTGTTCTTTCTGCTGTGTGCTTTGAAGGCTATGACATTATAGCCAGTATAAATGAAAATTGAAAGTAAACTGAATTGCATAATGTACTTGACACTTCATAATTTCTGAATGTGACATAAAAAATGAATACTGTATTTATATCAAAGTGCAGCTGATAAAAAGCAAAAAAGAAATCCCTCAATTAAAAAAACTACAGTGGATAAATAAAAGTGTAAAATCATGAATTAAATCTGATATGATTCAGTTGCAGAATCCATGGATTTAAGGACATGTTTATGTATCTGAATAAAATACAAAAGGCCAGAATTATTCATATAATCACTAAAAAGAATGTCAAGGAAAGCTGCAAAAGTATACCTCTATGAACAAATAGAGGGAGTTTTTCCTTTGGGAAAGGACAAATTGTTTTTTATCCTGAAATATGATAAACAGCCTGGCATCAAGTCAGGGGAGTTAAGCGTATGATTGATTTTGAAAATATAAAGTGTCTTACTGGCTGTAACAGAAATAAAATTTCAGAATGCAAAAGCAGAGTGTCAAGACTTATGAAGACATAATGAAGTTTGCAACTGCTAATACTGTACAGGTGCAAATGGTTAATAATCTATGATCTCTGATCTACCTTTTGTTGCAAGTATTTCTGCCAGGACTATGCGCAAGCTGACAGACTGGACATCCTTTGAGGGTAGGAGACAATACACCAGAACTTGAGAACATTTTTGCAGGAATCTTACTTCTTCATCAGAGCTCCTCAAGCATGAGTGCAGCAAAAAAGGTCTTGGTGGATCTTCCTGCCTAAAGGGAGGAAAAAAAAACCGAAATGAAGGAAAGAAGAAAGAGAACTTCTCACTTGTATCATAAGCCATCAGTTGCTAATTAATAAAATGCTGCTGCATGAGCACTGGGTGGGTGCTGTGCTCCACTGAAAACACACAGCAACAAACTGCTTGGTGAGCAAACCCATGACAGCACACTGTGTGGTTTGCAGACTCCTCACAAACAGGTTTCTGGATGATAGCTCTGAAAGAAACAGGGAGCAAACCTCCCTCACCTTGATTCTGTGCCCAATACTGTCTAGATTATCTCCTTGCAGATGCCAGTGGTTTTCTGGACTTCTCAGAACATGTTTGATTGAACTCTTTAGTGCAGGTCACAGCTATACCTTTTCTTTATATAAAAAAAGCTGTAGAAGCAGAGACAAGGTATCCTTAGCAGTTCTTTCATGGTCACATGCCTGATGTGCTCCAATCCATTTTAACAGCAAGGTGACCAAGGCAGTAGTTCTAGCCAGACAGACAATATCACCTGAGAGGCACCACAGTAATTTACAAAGGCAGCCAGGACTGGTTTTCAGTAGAAGGCTCTAAGGTGCTCCAGGGGTTCGGATCTGTCACATCTCATACCAGTACCTCCTCCCATTTTCCATAACATCTGCTTTCTTCCCAGAGTTGGAGGTTGGTGTCCTGGTTAGGTTAGGTTGCTGTCCTAGTAAACTGTTACTCTCAAAGCTGCTCCAAGCCCATTGCCTCTGTAGGTGGAAAAAGTGACCAAGAACTGTATGCAGTCAAAGTTTTCAGTTAGACACCACTACGCAGCCACTAGTGACAGGCAGCATTGTGTAACAACTGATTCTGCTAGTCAGTCCAGGAAGACTAAAATATATTGGAATAGTAAAAATAAGAGTAACTCTAATCTTGTTCTAATAACACAGTAGTTTGTCTTAAGGTGACTAAAATTAGTTCTATAATTAATTTTCAGAAAAACAGAAATGTAAAGATGACATTTGGGTTTGATTTGACTAAAGCCTCTTACACAATCACAAATCAAACGTTTTGTTTGCAAGCATAGATCATAAATGGGGTTTCAATTGTTATAAGTTAGACAAATTTCAAAACAAGTTCCTTGGAACAACTTGGATGTAAACACACTGTTCTGAGGAGCAGTAGTTTCTGAAGATGATGTGTAATCTTCATTATCAACCAGCTCAGGTGGTGCAGCTGACTGAGCTCAGAAAGCTGTTTATCTTGTTTGGTAGGATCTTTTCTCAGTGGCAGCTGAATACATAGCTATTTTCCTCAGTGCATTTCTATTCCTCTTGCATACTCCGGAGATACCTTGAAGCCTCCTCTACACCATAAACATTCCCCATCATGTTCTCCCCTACAGGCATTCATTATTTATCCAAAACCAGACACATGCCAGGCAGATTACTGGCAGACAGTAAGTCTGGGTCATTTACCTACAGTCACCTCTTATTGTGGAAGTCTTCCTTTTCCAGACAGGTTGGTCCACCCAAAGTCAGCCACTTAGAAACACAGCCAGAAGCATATGCAAAATGCTGGCAAACAGGATGACTTATAGTGAACATAGAATCATTAAGGTTGAAAAAGCACTTTTAGGTTTAACCCAGCACTGCCAAGTCCACCACTAAACCATGTCCCTAAGTGCCACATTTACATGGATTTTTAACACTTCCAGGGACAGTGATTTCACCACTTCCCTGGACAGCCTGTTCCAATGCTTGACCATCCTTTCAGAGAAGAATTTTTCCTAATAATCTAAACCTCCTCTGGCACAACTTGAGGCCATTTCCCCTTATCCTGTTCCTTGTCACCTGAGAGGGGAGACAGACCCCACCAGGCTACAACCTCTTTTCAGGTAGTTGTAGAGAGTGATACGGTCTCTTCCAAGCCTCCTTTTCCCCAGGCTAAACACCCCCAGCTCCCCCAGCCATTCCACATAAGACTTGTGCTCCAGACCCTTCCCTAGCTCTCTTGCCCTTTTCTGGACATGTTCCAGCACTTCCATATCTTTCTTGCAGTGAGGGGCCCAAAACTAAACACAGGATTTGAGGTGCAGCCTCACCAGTGCCAAAGACAAGGACTATGACTTGAAATGATTCCTGTGTATTAACAACAATTATAGAGAGTTAGAACTAAAAGCAAATGGTGATTGCTTTTTGGCCTGTGAAGGAACACCATCTCTTTTGGATGCTCTTACCTAATTTGTGGGACTTCTTCCATAGCAATTAGATCAAGATATGCTTTCATAACATGTGTAAAGCATGAGTCATAATGCACATAAAATTTCACTGAACTGAGATTAGTCCTCTTTGTCTTCAATATCTTTCTACAAGTCTGCTGAGGAATGCCAGTCTGTTTGGGACTGCAAACACTCTGGAGCGTTTACTGTACCTATAGTATCACCCATACAAGAGAAGTCTGTCTCCCTATTGTAAAAATTTATTCCCGGTCAAGAGCCAACACACACAGCTTGGCTGAGCTGGACCTATGCCAGGACTTTTCTGACACACAGTCAACAGAACACAAGTGGCAAATGGAACAGAATAAACAAGCACACAGGCAAATATTTGATTCTTACCCTTCTAATTTGTCTAATGTGTCCCTACCTACACGAATGCAAGGGGGCAGCAGAATTGCCCACTCTCCATTTTACAGGCCATTTAAGGAAAGTTTATTTATTTCCTGGAGTTATCTCCACTACCTAGGAAGGTATGACTCTCTAGAACAGGGGTTATTCCAATGGTTTTCCTAGCCAAACTATATCTAAATGTGATCTAAAAAGCAAAAGAGAAGATATTTACGAAAATAATAGAGAAACAAAGTCTTCAGAAAATTCAACTCCAAACAAGCCTTGCCTATTAGTGCCAAATCCTGCAGTTTTCTTCACTGTTGGGCAAGAGAAATAAAAGGAAGACTGCAAGCAGGAGAGGAACCTTGGGAGAAAGCTTAATAGCTACAGAATAAATCAGTATGCCAGTGATAAAACAGACAAGACATGCAGGTTTATATGCTCCTTTGCATATATACAGGAAGAATTACACTTCTATTTGTCTCAATATTACCATTGACCAGCTTGCAGGGAAATACTGTGTGTCAACAAAAGGTCTGGCCAGTAAACAGCAAACCTTTTAACCCAAGCTTCCCCTTCACTGATACACATTAAAAACGAGAGCAGTGAGCAATCACAGAAGTATTAACACCACTGCTCAGATACCAAACTATGTCTGTTTACTACCTTGGAGCAGGAGCTGAGATGTCCTGACCAGGTATATTCTTAAGGCGTGATATAAAACCTAGATCTTCAGCTCTGTGAGAATGTGGCACCATTTGTGTTGCAGAGACCAACACGACAAGCAGAAACTTAAGTGCAATCTGCACACATGTCCACAAAGCAGAGTCCTACTACATCTCTCCCATGTCAATAAAGATATTAAGGATGATTAAACAACCCAAATAGTAACATAGACATTACTTCTCTTACTGTCTAATTTTGAATATGTGTTATCAGGACTGTGCGGTTGGATTTTCCAAACAAAAGGTCCCTTAGTCATCACAGAGAACTCTGAACTAAAACTGTGTGCAGATATTTTTAGAGAGTGTTTTCAAAGCTCCATCAATTAGCCATAAATTCTGAGCACAACTGTGTGCAGTGAACTAATATAAATGTTCCAAAACAGCAAACAGTTCCAAAACAGGCATGATACAAGTTTTGTAAACCAGGCTCATGTAATCTGCTTTAGACAACATGCAAATAATGGCAAGTGGCAACTTAATTCATTTTTGTGTTCTTGAATAACTAAGACTGAAGTAATAGTGACATATATTGGTCTATCAAGATGCAGATGACTTCAGTGATTTAAAACAGCAGACAGAAATCACGTTCTACACAGTATGCTTACAGGTCAGATGCATCTTCACTCCCCCATGAGCTACAAAGCCAGTCTTAACCTTGCCCAAGTTCCTTTTCTGTAATTTTCATTTTATTGAAAGCCTGCTCTGAATTTTTAACACTATCCACTACTTTTTTATAGTGTCAGAAAGCAAGGGGATTTCCTTGCCCCTCAAAGCACTGGAAGATCAACCAGCAGAATATGAATACAGACCCATAGATAGGGCCTGCCAAAGTGAATTCCTTTGTAGCAGGTCTGTTCCAAGCTGTACTTTTCTTTGGGAACAAACTGATACCTACTGTAACTATGCCCCGTTCTGAGTCTGCTTTGTGCAGTTACTGACTGTGTATACCACTGAATGTCAATGTTCAGACTTTACCCCTTACTGCTGCAAACCTGCAGTTCATCCAGCACTTTACAAAGCAAAGCAGAAGAGCAGATTTGCTGTGGTATTCCCGAAGACAAGCAGTTAAAACATTTACCAGGGTTATAGAAATATCATCATTTCCTTCCCATACTATAATTAAGCAACTCTGAGCCAATATCAACACCTTTTTAACAACAATTCTTCATCTCTCAGGAATGCAGAACCCACAGCTGTTCTATAATACTGGACTATCACTTGGGCTTCTAGGTTTCCCAACACAGGGACCTCATGGAAATCTCTTTTTTTTTCTCCTAGGATCTACTCTAGATATTCACATTTTTGATTAGGACCATCTAGTAACTACCTATATTATAAGGTCTTATTACATCCAGGACTGTTAAGACTTGGTCTTTGTGGTTGAATGTATGTTCCTGACACAAAGCATCTTTGACAAACGTGGTAAGTCAGTTTGCTTCAAAATTAGGAAGTAAGCATATAAATTATATACACAGTCTCCCCCCGCCACACACCCACCTCTCCCCCCTAAAAAACCCGAAACCAAACCAAAAAGACTCCACACCCTCCTCACCAAAAACCAATCAATCAACCCACAAAACCCACCAAAACCAAGGGATCTGTAAAAACATTAACAGTTCCTCTACAGGAAATTACTTAGGGCTTCTTTCTTTAAAGAAATATATAAATAGACACATCACAAAGTGTTCCCTCTAGCCTTGCAATTTCTTTATTTAGTCTTTCAAGAGTCTTGCAGAGCTACACTTAAGTCTCAATCAGTACAATTGTGAGCTGAAGTGCACATGCAACTCACTCTAAATGAGTGGCATCAGTATATTCAACATTCACCATGCATTTTCGTTAAACTGTTTCTGAGAACTACCAGAACTACAGGCAGACTGAATCTCTTCACCCACATCATCCTCAGAGCTCTGAGCTTCTTGACAGTGCAACAAAGTAAAAACTGCTTAATCTATTTGAGCTTTCTATGAAATAAAAGAAATTTAGACCTTTACAAGCCAGTACAACAAATACACCGGAAAAAAATTATCTATTTTTTTTTAAAGAACCAAAAACCAAAAAAAACCCCAACAACTCTGAAAACAAACCACATCAAACCCAGAAAGCACACCAAAAAATACAGACAATGGACAAAGCCAAACTCAAAATTTCCACAGCTGCCATTTTATCAAGATAAATCAGCAAGTTCTATAAACCACTTCAACTAATGTTTTCTGTGAAGAAAACCTATCATTTATACATGCCACAGCATCTGACATGTCATATTAATAAGAGACACAAAGAACTTACAAGCTGTGGTGTCATCACATCAGCACCAGGACGTCCTAATGCTTATTGTAGTGTCAGGGTTATACTCAATCATCAACAGGAAGCCCAAACTTCCCACACTGAAGCTTGAAAACAGTGGTGAACTTTAGACCTGGTGCTACCCATGGGTTGACTTTAATAACATGCTCAGACCTTGGCTTTTTATTACTATTTTGTTCTCAGTAACTTCATACAGCTGCTCCCATTGCAACAAATCTCTACAGCTTCATACTAATCCCCTTGATAGACCTTTCCAGAGGCTGACTGTGATAAGCAGTTCTTAGTATTTCTGGTTGCTGGTAAGTGGAATTATAAAAGAAAAACAAGACCTGTGGGAGGTGTTTGGTTGCTATCTAGACAAC
Source organism: Atrichornis clamosus (assembly GCA_013400975.1). NCBI lineage: Eukaryota > Metazoa > Chordata > Aves > Passeriformes > Menuridae > Atrichornis > Atrichornis clamosus. The sequence goes on from WBMZ01010007.1 coordinate 68,049, forward strand.
TTGGGTGCATCTACAGGATTAACCAAGTTAAATCTCAAGTGCTTAAACTCCCTTTGCATCAGTCTGCTCTTGACCACTTTGTGGTGGCAGCACTTTTTATTTTTACTATCTTATCACAATACAGATTGCATTCACAAAAAATTGATGTTATATATCATAAACACACAAAGATATTCGCATGGGCCAAGGAAATTAAGAATTGAGTTTTCTCTCCATACTCTGTCAGTAATACATAGAAAACAAAAGGAACATTACCAAAACATGTATGATACAAACTTTAATCCCAAACTGCTTATCATACTGATCACTCAAACAGCACTCTCCCCTCTCCCACGAGAGTTGAGCTCCTAACTATAAATTCTAAATCAGCACTGGGAGTAGCAGCCAGCATTCATGTTGCCAAGTCATGACTTATGCTGCAAGTCTGGGCACAAACACACATTAAAACACTTCAGAGTATCCCATCAGATGTCATGCAGCAGTCAACTTGCCAGATGCAGCCTGCAATACCACATATTCATATATGCAGAAACCAATTCTTCCTCTTATTTTGGGGTCAAAGGTGTCCAGGCTGTAGGCTAAAACAGAGAACACTCAAAACCAAAAGATGTAGGACAAAAAAAATTAAAATACTAATAATATCAATATAAAAATAAAATCAATGTCACTGTGACCTCTTCTCACTGAGGTTTGTTCAAAAAGCACTGCTTCTCAGGGGGTTCAGGAAAAGGCAAGGATTAGCTATCTTCAAATTCCACTTGCCTACTCTACTAGTTTTGGCTGGAGAGATCTCCTTCACAGTGACTGGTACGGGGCTACATTTTGGATTCCTGCTGAACACAGGTTGATAATATAGAGATGGTTTTGTTATTGCTGAGCAGGGCTTGGACAACGTCAGGGCCCTTTTCTTGAATCATCCTGCTGCAGGGGTGCACGAGGTGGTGGGAGGAGACACAGCCAGGACAGGTGAACACAGCTGACCAAAGGGGTATTCCAGATCATATGGCACCATACTCTGTACATAAAGCGGGGGAAGGAGGAGGAAGGGGGGGATGTTTGGAGTGATGGTGTTTGTCTTCCCAAGTCACCATTACACGTCATGGGGCCCAGCTCTCCTGGAGATGGCTGGCTGAACACCTGCCTGCCCATAGGGAGTGGTGAATGAATTACTTGTTTTGCTCTGGTTGCACATGCAGCTTTTGCTTTACTAATTCAACTGCCCTTATCTCAACCCACAAGTTTTCTCACTTTTAACCCACGAGTTTTGTCACTTACTTTTCCAATTCTCTCTGAGCCTGCTGGTGGGGGAGTGAGTGAGTGGTCTGTGTGGGGCTTAGTCTCTGGCTGAGGTTAAACCATGACACCTACTTATCTCATGTAGGCAAATCTTATTTTGCCTATGCTGCACACAGCACAGGTTTTATCTATCAAATGTTAATAGTTCTGTAATGATGTCTGGGGCAGTTATTCGTAGCCCACAATAAGCATAAGCGAACTCCCTCTTCCTCTCATGTGGACAGCTTCACAAAAAGACACTATTTGTTTGCACCTTGCTGAGTCCTTGCAATACTGACTGAGCATTTCATCCAGAAGAATAGCTGCCTCTAGCTTTCAACAAACATATCATGCTACCATAGGAAGACTACATTCCTGGGATCAGGTAATTCCAGCCCCCGAAAAGTACACTGCCACTACATACCATCATGACCGTTTCCATCATTGTACCCCACCTTACCCAGTTCACACTCTATCCTTGATCACATAAAATGGCATTGCCAGTATTCAGCTTGCTTATATTCTGCTTCAAGTAACCAAGGAAAGATTCTTGAACAAGATATAAAGGAATGAAGGGATAAAAGGTGATATGAAAAAAGAATGGCGAAATACTAATCTCTTTACCCTGCAGAATGCACTTGCCTAATTCTGTTATAAACATGCTCCTGCTCTGGTACATATGGGAAAAGAGCAGTGGTTTCTAACAATAAATCCAAGGCTGACTTTTCCTCCATATCTCACATTCATAAACTAGCTAATGCTGGACATGGGGAATTATCATATCCCATTTCAACACCAAGCTAAGAAATGTAATGGTTTCCTATCTAAATTATTCTGAAATGCCACAAATTTTCTAACTGAAAAGTGACAGCTTCCTTTGAAGCCCCAACTGAACCTCAAGGTACACCCCAGCAACATGTATAAGATGAAAAATTTGGGAGCTGTCTTTCCTACAGCTTGCATTGCTCTATGTCACTCCAGACAGTTCTGCTCACGGCTGCCCTTATTTCACTCAGTAGATGTGTGTGGCATGGACAGGAAAGGCAGCTGCTGTTAAAGAAAGCCACGGGATAGAATAAAGAAAGGGGAAACAGAGCTAACACTACCAGGTTCCATTCTCCCAATGCCCTGTCTCCAACTGGCCAGCATGGAAGTGGCCTCTTCCCTTATCACAGAATCATAGAATGGTTTGAGTTGGAAAAGGCTTAAAGATCATCTAGTTCCAACCCTGTGCCATGGGCAGGGACACCTTCTGACCAGAAGACCAGACTGCTTGAAGTCCCATCCAACCTGGCCTTGATCCATGCCAAGGTAGACATCCTCTCCCAGAACTTTTCCTCATTTTTGGACTCTGCTGGCCATTTACCTTGAGCTGTTTATTACTAAGTGGATTATTGAGGTGTTTAAGATCAACCAGATGGAAAGCAGGAGCAAAGGAAAGGACTTTCCTCATCCTGAAAAGTCTCAGTCTATTTTCATCACCTCATACATCCTGGTTGATCACAGGTTGAAGTTAGTCAGTGAAAGCAGAAAAGTAAAGAAATTTGCTTGTCTGACATGCACCTGGTGACAAAACACATGAACTTCACTCTGAAAAAACAAGACGTCTGTCCCCCTGGGCATGGATGATTCCTCCCTGCTACTTTAGTGGGTTATCTGTTATCATATAGAAAAACAGAGATGAAGTGGCTCAGGTGGCACCCTCTCCAGAGACAGTATGACAGGAATTTAAAACTTCATAAGTCACCACATAATAGACAAAATGCCCTTTGCTGTCATGCTGCAGTATAAACTCAGTAGCAGAAATGAGATGCAGCACTCCAAGAGGTACCACAACAGAAAGATACCTTGCTTTAATTACACTCTCTGTTCCACTATATATATCAACCAAAACTAACTGGATACATTATCAGACACATAGGGAAATGTGAAAGCCAATTCAAATTTACTACTGTCTTTAAAACATTAACAGAAAGCAAAGTAGATCAAGAAGATCTGTGTTCCCTACCTCAGCAAGATGAATTTTTTGTGTTTGAACTGTGGCAGTTGTGATTTAACCCAGTAGGCAGTGGAACATCACACAGCCTTTCACTCAGTCCCTCACCCTCCCACAGTGGGATGAGGGAGAGAATCAGAAAAAAAGATAAAACTCCTGACTTTGGGGTGACCTAATTCAGATACCTGAAGGGTGCCGACAAGAAAGATAGAAAGAGACCATTTACAAGGGCATGTAGTGACAGGACAAAGAGCAGTGGCCTCAAACTGAAAGAGGGTAGCTTTAGATTAGATGTTAGGAAAAAATTCTTTACTGTGAGGGTGGTAAGGCACTGGAACAGGTTGCCCAGAGAAGTTGTGGATGCCCCATCCCTGGAACTGTTAAAGGCCAGGCTGGATGGAGCATTGAGCAATTTGGTCTAGTCAAAGGTGTCCCTGCCCACAGCACATGGTTTGAAGCTAGATGATCTCTAAGGTCTCTTCCAACCCAAGCCATTCTTGACTTGAGATAGAGTTCAACAGAACAGAAAAGGCAGGGAAATTAATAAATAAGAATAGAATTAGAATATATAAAACAAGTGATGCACAATGCAAATGCTCAGCACCTGCTGACTTGAAGACCAGCCAGTTCCTGAGCAGCTTCTCCCAGACAGCTTTCTTCCTAATTTATATGCTAAGCAGGACACCATATGGTATGGAACATCCCTTTGGCCAGTTTGGGTCTGCTGTCCTGGCTGTGTCACCTCCCAGCTTCTTGTGTCCCCCACCCTCTCAGCCTCCTTGTTGGCAGGGCAGTATGAGAAGCTGAAGTCCTTGACTTAGTGAAAACACTGCTTAGGAACACCCAGAACACCAGTGTTATCAACATTATTTTCAACCTAAATCCAAAATACAGCATCATACTGGCTACTAGGAAGAAAACTACCTATCCCAGTTGAAAACCAGTACAGCAATATAGAAAATAATTGAAGGTTTCCAAGCTAGAAGTGACATACTTTGTAATTCTCAGTCTATAGCTTAAAATGTCAGCAGGTTGTAGAACAGTAAACTCCATAGCAGTAGGTAATTTTGTACAGAACTCAAATTATTGTTAAACCGACAAATTATCTAAAAAAGAAAACACTATCAGTATATTCACTGTGCTTTCAATCTTAGTACACGCATGCTCAGACCACTCGGCAGCACAAATTCCATCTGCAGTGTATGAGCACAATGTCACCTTTCCGCTGACTTTGCAGTAGCCCATACATAGCATTTAAGCTCTCTCTCCATCTGCCAAGAAATGGTGAGCCCTGCGCACTTTTCATGCAGCTCCCTGGACTTTTTGAGCAAGTCTGAATGAGCAGCATGAGGATATTCTAGTGCTTTACAACTTGTGTCATATAGCATCGTGTTGCTGATCTGTCAGGCACATTAAAACCAGACCTTTCTCCTTGTGAATTCACAGCCTTGCAGTCTGTGAAAAACAGTCAATGGGTCCAGTTCCAGACTCTGCAAATTCTTCAGCTAGAGCTGTCGGGTTGGTTTGGTTTGGGGCTTTTTTAACCTGCTATCACATTAATTCTTGGTAGGACTTTTTTCATTACCATCTTAATGCAGCCTGTCCTATCCAGTGCTAAGGTGCATTTACTACTTCCAAGTGAAAAAGTCTACTAGAAAATAATCAAGAGAATTTATTTTAGTTCTATTATGTGGAAATAACAACCCAACAAAGACTAGACGAAGTGGTCATAATTCTCAGTAGATAAGCAACCTCACCAAAAATCAGTATTAGTAATACTTAATAATTCTGCAATTCTAGAGCTTACATTCCCAGCTTCAAACAGAAAAACATTTAGACATAAAAAACCCCAACAAAAACAAACAAAAAAATCAACTCCCTCATTCTTTAACTGTTCAAATCAATTCCTCCCAAAAGCAAGCACTTTATTGTAATAAAGGACAAGTGCAACCATACTTAAAAATACTTAAAAACCAAGGAGCACACTTAGGAGATTTACCTGACCAAGAGATTTCTACCTCATTCCAGAGCTAAAAGAAAGCAGTATCTAGAACACAATGCAAGATCTACTGCTAAGTACATACACCTTAATTTCTTGTTTTCTTGAATGTAACCACCCTTTAGTTTCTTTTCTCCCTTTATTTTTTCTACACATTATCTTACATAAAGCTAGGATCTCTCATTTAACCCTATCTTCTAATCCAGAACAGAAAGAAGTGTCAATAGATAACAGTTTGGTCACTGACAGAACACAATTGTTCTTTTTTGTCTGAAGTGGTGTAAAAAAATATGTGGATCTAACTGTAGGCAAAACAAAATAAAATGTGTAGTCTAAATCTGAATGACCAAAACATACTTCAATTAGGATAAACAGAATGCAGGTAAGTGGAGACATAAGTCCAAATTCCATGCACAATTACACAAATTGTGCATTCAGATGTGGGAACTGCATAGGCTAAGAGTTCCCATTTGCAATTACAATTTGGGTGGAACTCTAGTGTTCAGTGGACAGCTGGCTTTTTCAAGTGGACAAAGATCTTTGCCAAAGAGGAAATTCAGGAAATCAGCAAGATAACTTAAGCAGAGACAGCAAATACAGCCAACAATTTTTCCAGCAGAAAAACCTTGTTACTGCACGACAGGCCACTTACATAAATCACATGGCTTTGCCTCCCAGGGCTAGAAGAAATGGGAAACTGAATGGAATTAACCCTGGTGCTATTTTGGGAAAGGTGCAAATAACTATCTTCTTGTCTGTTGACTGCACGGACAGCAGCCCTTCTTTCCCTTGCAGGTTCACACAACTTTGCAGGAACTGCTCACACAGCCCACTTCCTACTGTGAGCAAAGGATTCAAGGATTAACTGGAAGTAGCAGTGAATCTGAACTCTCAGAAAAGGAGTCCAAGTGTTTCCTTACAGAGGTCCTGAAGCCTGCTTGACCTCTAAAACTGGTAATAAGGTGGAACTATTTTATCAGTTTCCTACAAGTGTTACAGATAGTCTTCATCACTTTGATATAGCACATCTGAAAGTAAAGAGAGGACAGAAAATTCCAATGAAATGCAGTTTTGTTTTTACCTGGCATTGGCTCCTTTAAGGTCACAGAAGTGCGAGAGCAAAGCTTTCACTACATCATTGCAGACAACTTTAACTACATCAATGTGACTCAGCCTCTGTCGCAGCTGCTTGGCAATCTCCCAAAAGTCTTCAGATAGCAGCTGGTACAGCTGCCCCTCATCTCTGCTGAGTTGCCCATACCAGGACAGGATGTAATCTCTATAGCTGTAGTCAAACACTGAAAGGAGAAACAAAACAATAAATAGCAAAAACTGCAAAAGGAGAAGGCACATCAAGATAGAAAAAATGTAATCCTTCACACTTCTCAAAAACTGCACCGGTAATAGGGTTCACGACTACTTGTTGCCAAAGAAAGAAAGGTTGGTGAAGTTACAGTAATCTGCACCTAACAGGTTACTGGAGGTCACTTTGCAAAGCAAAGCCTTTAAGTGGATTTGCTCAGACAGTCAGGTTACCAGCTACACACAAACCTCAGACTAATACCTGTCTCCCAACAGTGACTTTGGTTATATGAACTATCATATAATCTGACTGTATCTAAGATGTTGCAGACTGAAACCAGCCTTCTTTACATAGGAATTGAATAGTCTCCACTCCAAACTCACAGTTAAAAAGGGAAGGTGGTAAGATTTTTGGATTTCCAAAGACATATACAACACTGAACACCACCACAGAAAGTACATTATAGGATCAGAAGAGCTAAGCAAGAACAAGAGGATTAGCAAGACCGCATGAACTTCAAAAATGACGAAGCGTTCCAAACCATACCTACAGGCAATAACCAGTATTACTGTAATTGCAAATACCATGGCAACACTGTCTTCTACCACTCTGACTTTTATTTTTGACATTTGTGTATCACCAGTTTTACTGATGTTTCCCTGTAGCAAATGACCCTGGAGATCTAAGAGGTGTTCAGGGAGAACACATGAACTTAGCAGTTGCAAAAAGATGGGGAAAAAGCTGGGGTTGTAAGAGTCAATTTGCATCTATCAGAGAGATAACAAAAAGGGAGGGATAAACTTGTGTGCCTGGTAATCTGAGCAGATTCTTTATCAGACATCCTAGTTTCAGACTTTTACATCAAAAGTCCATCTCATTCGTCAGTATAAGCCCGTGGTGCAAAGTAATCACACGACTCCACTATTTCTTACTTTCCACTGTGATAGAAGTTGTTTGCTTGGCAGTTTAGTAAATTATAAAAATCTCCCTGCCACTGCAACAGTGACTTAATAGCATATTAATAGGATAACAACTTAAACTGAATAATTTCACCTGCCTTTTCAGGCAAAATTAGCAAACCTCAACCAACATCACCTTATTAAAAACATTTCAAAAGAAATGGCTAACACTGATAAAAATTTCTAGTCAAATGCTTCACAAACTAGTTTCCTCATGTTTACAAAGAAAGAAACTGAGTCACTTCAATGAGTATGCTGAAATATAAAAGCCTTTTGCTAAGTCTTGAAATGACTTTTTAGTTAGTAATTCAGAAAAAAAATCCACAGTTCAATAAACAAATAAATAAAAGGTTTGAAGTTTTTATTCTTTTTTTCTGATCCAGGAGAGAAAAAAGTATGCAGAAACATATAGCAGGATAGGAACTACCACAATATTCTTCTAAAATAAAAGAAATATTTCATCGAAAACTCTCGAGCACAAATACTACAGAGTGATAGAAAGAGTTATAAAAAGTAGTGGTCTTCTGATAAGCAAGCAGAGCAATAATCAATACACCAAAGAACAACTGGGAATAGTATTTTAAAACTGAAGTTTTATTACTTATCTCAAGTGTGCCATCACCATACACATTTTAAGTATCTATTTTTCCGCACCTATCCCCATGTCCTTCTGCAGCCACCTTTTTCTTACAGCTTAGGTACTCTCTTCTCTTGCAAGATCTGAAACACTGTGGAAAGCTGATCACAGTACAGATTCTTCCTTTTCATCTACTCTTTAAGAGACAAATAACTTCTCAAGTGCATTCACAACACACTATATTGTGGTATTTGTTATCAGCATCACTGGCAAACAGTGACTTTCTCAGATTTTCTTACAGACACCCTCTCTATCCTTTAAAAGGGTGCAAAGTAGCATATTTCTTCAGCAACTTTTGCCCAAGAAGACAAGCCATGATATGGCATGGTGGCTCCTACAGAAGTCTATTCAACAGAACTCTACAAAGCAAGAGCACAAGATACAAAAGCAAAACTTGTATCCCAATCCCTTAAGGACATATTCTCTTTCAGGGAGTATCTATGCCCAATAACCCTTAACTTATAACTGTTTTTATGTAACTCCTCTCCAAAATGAGCTCAGTTTCTAGCAGACTACATAACACATTCTTTTTCATTCCTTTTAGCCACTCACAAATTCTGTCACATTCAATGTTACATCTCTGTATTTTGGTAGAGCACAATGTTCAAACTAATTAGAATTGTTAGAGTATGACTCCTGCAACTTTACTGTACAACTTTTCTATACTCCCAATTGAATTACCTGAAGCAAGATCTACTATAGTGGGAAGACTCCTCAAACAAAGTAAGGTGACAGTACGGTTCTTCATCTAGGTGTATCAACATGAAAGAGCCACAAAATCTGTCGGCGATATCAAACTAGAGACAAAACATCAATCACCACCAAAAATCAACCATGCGAGGATGAAATACTTCCCTTGTGTTTATCTCTGCTAATCACATATTTTCAGCACCTTAAAAGAATTACACTGCTTTAAACCACATTTTCCTGCACCTGTGTGCACTCTCTCACATCACCTCTTCTGTAGTTTCCTTGTCACTTCTCAACCTTGTTGCCCTTCCTGCATCACAACAGTGCTGTTCTCTATAAAATTCAGGGTTCTTTAGAACCCAGGATGTATGTCCAAATGAGCAGTGAGACAGCTTTTAGAACTTTGTTTAAGCAAATAAATAAGTAAAATTTTAAAAGGACACCAGCCACAGACACTAACAGCAGCCAGTTTAAGACTAGGTAAGATACTGCCTTATCCATGTGTAATCCTGGCCATGGTGCACAGTCACTGCTTTAGTGTCATGCTAATTGATGCAGCCGGTGCCTTTTCAGCACGCTAAAGAAATACAGAAAACAAATGTAACCATTTTATAGAGAGCAGCTTGCTCCCTTCAGAGGGGAAACCTGCTCATGCATCTATTCTCATTAATTTTATACTACATGTTCTCTAAAACATTGAAAACAATGCTTTAGAGAACATGTAGTATAGAAGACAGAAGACAAGGGAGGAATAAAAAGAGAAACAGAACACACTCAGGACAGTACCTTACTACCACATTCACTACAAACATGAAACAAATTTCTTCTGATCAAATCAAACGCAATGACCACAGTAAGTCTGGTGCAAAACTGTAAAAACTTCTACTGGGCTTTCTAAACTAGTTCAGAAGATTCAAGTCCCAAGTTATTACAATATGATTAAAAGGCTAAATTCCATGTGAATTTGAAGTTGAGCCTGTTCAATCACTTTTTAATTACTGCAACAAAAAGTGTGTTGGGAGTAGAGAGCCAGAAGCTTGCGTGGAGGTTTAGTGAGGACACCCCTCTAGAACCTTCCTTCATTCCTACTCCCACACAAGTCCTACAGTAACTGCTATCCCTTCTTCCACATTCATTCACTCAGAGGTTCAGTGGCACCACCAGAGACAGGGGGTCCGTCGGGCTTCAAATCTGCGATTTGCAGAGCTTCACACTAGACAGTTTTTATATTGCTAAGATTCATTACCAAACTTTATTAAGAACAACAAATACCTGAAGAACAAGGATTAAATGCCTACTCTTTTTCTCAAAGCAATATTAAAAAACAGAGCATAAATATTCTCCTTTGCAAATGCCAATATTCTCCCTTGCAAATATTCTCCCTATGCAAATGCAGATACAGACTTCCAAGTTTCAACAAGAAGTGTCCTTTCCTGAAAATACTGGAAAGGTGAGAACCATTACATTAATTTACAGTCAAATCCAAAACTCCTGTGACTGTATGAACAAATGAAGACAAGGTATAGCTACAACACTGGCTTGAGTTATTCTAGAGCAGCAAGTATTGCAACTTGTACAACAGAAATGTAAGGCTAATATGAATTGTGTTCGGATCCTGCATGAGGAAACCACCATCAAAAAGCCAAGAATCATTACCACAATTCTGTGCTACTACAACACTAGACCTAACATGTATGATGCAGTTATAATAAGTTATACTTTTATAAAAATAGTTTCAATAAAAATTTAATGGAAAAAGATGACAGACTATACCGCGGCTAAGTACCTGTCAAAGTACTGCTCTAGAGAAGTAGAGCAGTAAATGTTAAATGTTTATTTACTTCTTACAGCCACTACCTTTTCCCCCACCAAAAGCAAATTCAGTCCAAAAAAACCCACAAACCAAAAAACAAAAATCAAAATTTGAATGAAAATATTAAAACCCATACATTAAAGTCCCTAAAAATTACTAATAAATACTCTGAATATGTATTTCTATAATATCCAAGAGATTAACATTTAACTTGAAAAATATGAAGGCCATTATTCAGTCCTTGTATTTTAGATTTCATTATGTTTTAGCTCTACAAGGATGAGGTTTTATGCTTAATATTACCTTTATTTACTAAAGTTTCTCACACCCACTAGATCTTTACTTAGACCGTGGTGTAAAAGGCAGACAGAGTGATGTCTAAATGTCAAGATTTCAGTGATTGTGAACCTGTCCCAGTCACTAGCATAGTGATTTAAATATTTCAGTTCTCTTCTGAAGCTTGTGTTTGGAAAACCACTAGCAATTCTTGGTTCACTTGCATATTCAAACTCTGTGAAACTGCCAGGTTTAACAGCCTAGATATTATCATTGTGCACAGATGGATGGGCCCTATGCAAAAGGGATCCCTGACAGTCTCCCACTCCCCAATCTTTGGTTCATTTTTATTAAAATTTTCCAGACATTGGTATCTATACTTTTTTTATGCAGGAAAAAAAAAAAAGAAAATTTCCAAATATATAAACAATAGAGAAAAAAAGTGTTAAAAATACTGAGGAAATGTCTGATTTTTTTATTTTAGTACAAGTTTATGTTCAAATAATTTTCCACATGCACCCTTTGCCAAGAGTTCTCAGCGTCAAGTGTTTGAATTAAGCAACAGAGAGAACATAAATTCAAATTGTTTTGCTGATATTGTGGACACAAAAAACCCCCAATTTTTTTGAAAGCCATGAGGAAAAAAAGCCCAATAACAGCTTTTCTGCCAGAGAGTGGCAGAAGCTACTGCAATTTTTTTTCCTAAAAGTCAACATGTGGATCTTAAGTTTGGGAAATGAGCTAGATTGGGAAAAACTCTCTGTAAAGGGAAGTACTAAGAGAGTTCTTCTAACAAATCGGCACAGACAGACAAGATCTGATCCATAGTAACAATCTAATTAAAATTCCAAAAATATTTCCAACAAGATCACTTCAAGACGGGGTTGAAGGAAGATAACCCACTATGAAACAAGAGATGGCTCTCTGGCATGAAATATTTTAAGAGCTAAGAAACACAGGTGAATTTATACAGCAGCACAATTTCACCAGTAGAGTGCTGCTGGGATTTGAGCTATGGCCTGTCCTGTTTTACTTACTCATAAATGACCCAGTAAAGCAGCTAAGTGATATGAAGACCATTTTTCTTGGCACTACTAAAACTGTAGAGACAAAGGCTGACTGTGAAGAATAACAAAAAGACCATAGGATGTGGAGCAATAAAAATGGAAGATGAAATTCAGTTCCTGGGAGGCCAGCTACCCCCACAGCAGATGACTCCACTGACAGCTACAGCCTCAGCCCAAACAGCACTCGCTGTGCAACAGCAGCATGAGTCTGACTGAGCACAGCCTCTCTCAGGAGACACCTCACCGCACTACCACCTGTGGATGGAATTCAGACAAGCAACAGGAAGCACTAAAGGGCTAACAGTATTTGTAGAAGTGGCTTATCTTTTCTCTTTGTAAGATAAATGAAAGACAAACAAAAATCAAATCAATCTATCAAGAGAAAGCATGAAAAGTACTAAAAAACTATTTCAGTGTTCGTCACTCAAGTTCTACCAGCTGAGAAAAGGACTCACGGCTCACAACTAAAGGCCTTTTCTTTCTGCCATATTCAACAAGGAAAATCTCTTCGTAATGTTACAGCTGTTCTGATTTTGAGCACTTAAATTTCTTAAAACACAGAGCTAATTCACAGCTTGCCCCCATCTTATATCTACAGCTAAGGCAAGTATGCTATAATTAAGAATGAGCAGCACTCCAAAGCACCAGCCTTTTATACTACTCTGTTTTGAATGGAAAATGGCAAAGAAACTCTGTAAGGATTTCTGGAGCTGTAAACCAACATATACAGAGGTTCCTTCTTGGTGGTGTTTAGTGACCCACATTGTAGAAGGATGATTCCCAAAAATTCTGTTACACGGGCTGTGGCAAGGCAAGAAGCTATCCAAGACACAGGCAACCATTATCAGCCAATGACTATCACAGGAAAACTATCCATTATAGTTTTAATTTATTGAAATAAGACTGATGGTTGAAACAGAAACATGTATGACTCCTTCAGTTAACACTAAGGATATGATATGAGATATATATGTGATATATATACATATATATATACAGTAGCAGACTATGATGAGAACATTAGGAAAAATGCAGTAAAGCAAGTGGCAGCCACACTAAACTCAGAGAGAAAAGTCCACACAGACTGGCTATAATACTAGCAAAAGCATGGCATGACTAACAGTCAACAGGCACTTCTAGGGGTGCATGATAGTTACAAACCAACAGTAAATCCCAGGCAAAATTAATTACACAATGATGAAAAACAGACGAAGAAATCAGAATTAACAAAAGGGCTGTCTCTTCACACCCAGCAAAAACATTTCTGAAATCAGATGATGTTGGTTTTCCCAAAAATGTAATCTATGCATCTCTAAGGTAAAGAGAAATAAAATCTGTCTTAAAAAAACAAACAAAAAACAACAACAAAGCCCCCCCAAACTCTATTGACTGTAATAATCTGACAACACTTACTCTTAAACCTCAAGTGGCAGTAGGAGTATGAACTGGTCCCCAAGATTAAAAGCTCATGACAACTAAACATCTCCTAGCTGGATGAATGAGGCTTTTTAAAGCATTTTGTCAAGTAGCTTGTTACATCTAGACAGTAAAAAGTTGACAAAAATTCCTGAGATTTTTAAATACTTTATACCTGATAGTGCAAGATTGGAAACAGAAATACAGATGGTATTAGATCACTAGTAATAAAGTTTTATTTAACCATGAACATGTGAAAAATAAAAACCACCAAAAACATTCACATCAAGACAACTACAAATTTCAGCACTGTCACAGGCAAGAAGTCCTGTCTATTTTAAGACAGACTGATCGTTTTGCTCTAATAAGAAAATAAAGTATTGCTTTTGGGATTCATTCAGTATCTCAAACTTGAGATGACTCAGTCACCTTTCAAACACAAAACACTTTGTATGGCAGAGTAAAAAGTACAGTCTCATCTTTGTGAAACTGCAAAACAGAGAAGTTGGCTTCATCACTTAGGCCTGGAAGAAATAAAACAAAATCTGACAAGTTTGTTCTCCAAAATTCAGAGACAGAATGAAGAGTAAAAGCTACTCTGAAAAAAAAAAATAGCAGAAAGGCACGTGAGCTGTCACAACAGAAGGTACTCAAGTCTGAAAAATGAATCACTTAAATATTAGTAACTTTCTTCCAGCCTGAGAAGGGATGGCCTCATGTATCCAACTGAATGATCTGTGGGATAAACACCTGAAATGAAGACAGCTCCCATATTTTTATGGAAACAAGTTACTCCTACATGCAAGTAACAGGATGGGAAAGTAACACAAATACCTATCCCTTGATATTCCACAACACCTATTGTCTGTCTCCAAATAACCCCACTACCTCCAATTCTGTGATTATCTCAAGTTACATTTCAAATTCCAAGTCAGGTTATCCAAAATGTAAAATACACATGAGAGAATACATCAAGTAACTTGTCTGTGCTTGTTTCTACATGTAATGTTTAGACTCTACTATCCTTTGCACATCATCAGGAATCTTCTAATATGACTGATTCCAGATAAAATGCTTCCTAAAAATAAATAATGATTATAATAGTTCACCTTCACAAAAACATGACACAGGTAAAGTGTTCTAATTTTATATTTTAACTATATATCCTATTAACAGGTATTCATAAAAATAACATTAAAAATGTAACACATACCAAGTTGTCATAAGACAACCAACCTATTTAAAGCAATGACATTTATGAAAAAAGATTTTAAAAGTGCTGCAAAGAAATCCTCAAGAAAAAAGTATTCAAAATTAGATGAAGTATTTACAAAAGGCCAATAGACTGTAATACTCAGAAACACAAATGTTGATTTTAGATTCAGTTTTAATGGCAAGAATTGCACTAAGTGGGAAAACTGTACGAAAGCCTACAGAATTTCTCAGTTCAGAAAAACCCATTTAAATGTTACCCCTTTGCTTTGTGCACAAGTATTAAGAACTGTATTTTAATGTATTTCTGTAAAAAAAAGCCACTAAAATGACAAGATATCAGATTAAGTGCAAAAACAACATCACATTACATACTACCGTGAACCTCTCGAGAAGACTTTGCCTTTTCATTTATATCACGACAGAAACCAGGATCAGCTTCTAAAATCTTGAAATACTGTGCAATTATGGTTTGCTAAAAGGACAAGAGATATTCAGACTCTAATGCACCTTTGACCAAGTGAAAACTCACCTTCTTTCAATGCTTTGTCCATATTGTGAGAAATAACCACTCTCCTTGATTGGATTGAATCATGAGAGCTTCCAAACCAGTTACTCTGAAATTCAAACAGAATATACATCATAAGAGGAAGGAATAAACCAAAAATTACAGAAGGAATGAAACTGGAATTCAAGGCAAAAGTACTCTATCATTTGGTCTTTATACAAA
Organism: Atrichornis clamosus; assembly: GCA_013400975.1. Classification (NCBI taxonomy): domain Eukaryota; kingdom Metazoa; phylum Chordata; class Aves; order Passeriformes; family Menuridae; genus Atrichornis; species Atrichornis clamosus. Next base: position 83,422 of record WBMZ01010007.1, read on the forward strand.
TATTGTCACCGCATATGGTTAAAACAGAGGAATGTCAATTGGCTATGAGGTTATTATACATTGTTCATTAAGCACATATTAACACTTATTTATCATACATTGTAGAACTTGCCAAATTAGGTTTTTTTGGTAGAAGAGAGCTTTTTTTGGTAGAATTTGCAATTCAATGCCTTGAGATTAGGACATGCATGTAACAGAACAACTGGAACTCTTCTATTCAGTATTTTCACAGCAAATAAAACATCTTTATAGCCTACGGTGACAATGGACTTAATTTAGCCTCATAAACCACTTTTAAAACAAAAGAGAAGGCTTTAAATCTCCCACAGTAATTTTGGTTCACATTCTTTTGAGCTTCTTCCTTCAAAGATACTTCTGGCCTCTGCATTTTAAGCTGCCATCCTATACAAATATTTGTCTATATTGGAGTATTCGCTCTCACAGTGTCCAAACAGGTGGGCAGATGGAGAGACATTTTTCAGGGTGTAGACAAAGAGCAATGATCCATGCTGTATTTATATAGGAAGGAGTATAATTTAAAACAGAAATAGAAATTGTCCCCACTGTCACTCAACTTACTTCACTCCCCTTGAAGTGAGTTCAGACTCTACTTGGTAAGGAGAGAGCACTTCAGAAACATCCCCATCCCTTCAACATTCACCAAATAAAGAATAAGAAAGCAGTATAAATTTAAAGTAAAAACCCTTTTAATGTTCTTAAAGATAAGACACCATTATTTCAGCCAATTTGCTAATACTCTGTAGTCTGGTGTCCTGGGCTGTGGGGATGTAGTAAAACAATGTATTCTCCCCCATCTGCATCAGCCCTGATGAGCTGTTAATGACAGGTCATTTGCAACAACTGCCCAGTGCATGGTTGGCCCTTTGGACTGCAAGCTCATTAGATAAGGGGAATCCTGTGGTGAGGTAGGGCCTCTTTTGGCTTCACAAAAGGCACAGCTGGGAGAGCTTTCCCCTGAAAGCACCAACAGTAATCACACCCATCCTGAGGAGGCCATCTCTGTTAATGGGCCATCGTGGACAATGGGCAGCTGTAATGACCCACCCACCCAGAACCTCCCAAACTATCTTATCTCATCATTCCATTGGGAAACGCTCCGCCCTGGGGGAGGTACATGGACATTCCTGCGGGAATATAAGGAGGCCTGCCTGGACCCTGGCACACACTCTCTGGCTCCTCTCCAGGAGCTGCAGAGGACCACTGGTCTCAGCTGGCTGCAACCACCACTGGACTGCAACCACCACTCCCAGCAGACTGCATTCACCATTCCCACTGGACTGCACCCACCGCTCACCCACACTGCAGCCTCCCTGCCTGCCCTGCCTCACCAGCGCCCCCACACGGGTGTGGCCAGAGCTACACCACAGGGGAACCTGGGTGACAGGCGGGGAGTCTGTGACTGCTGTTTGTTGTTGTTATTGTTGCTGTTTGTTCTGTTGGGTTATATGTATCTATCTATATATTTTAGTAAAGGAACTGTTATTCCTTTTCCCATATTCAATCTCAAAAGCCTGATAATTTTCAAAGCTACAATAGTTCAGGGGAGGGGGAGATTCCTTCCACTCTGGGAGGGTTCCCGCTTTTCTTTGGCAGATATCCACCTTTCAGACTACAACATCTTGTATAACATGTTTTTCTTCCACTGTAGATGCATGTAGAATTTAACATAAATCTCATCTAAGATGACCCAGAAAAGGAGTCTAAGCACTACTTTTAACAGCAAAACAAAGCCTTTCAGACTTGCTCACACCTAACACACAGTATCATCATGGATACTTTCCATGCCTTAAGTGCCCTTCTGCCCACAGTTGACTTGTTCCACCTTCTAGGTGAGTACAGGAGCACTCCCTAGACCTCTTCCAGTCACTATTCTGAGACCATGACTGTGGTCTTTCAGTTGACTTTGTCCCTCCTTGACAAAACTATCAATGGCAAGAGCAGCAAAACTTCAGCACATTTGTCTTAATTTGCAGTCTCCCCTCACTATCAAGACTATAGTTAATGGGGGTGTAAGAACAGCATATTTAGTGGACCACTATAGATTTTCAGGTCCCTTTTTACCTGAACCAAACGCTGGCAAAAGCTTTAGCCATAGCCAGCTAAACAGCAGCAGAGAGTATTTTTTGCTCTTTATAACACCTAACAGTATTTGTAAGGCTCCAATACATCACCTCAGGCTGCTAATGTTGTCGCACTACCTCAACACAAAGCTGTGTTAATGCCAGTCACAGAGCTATTTCAGGATTTTTCTGCTTTATTTGCAGCAGGAAATCGCATGATTTAAAAATTTAAAAAGAGAGGAGACAGACTCACTGAGACATAAAACACTCCAAGTGCATTAGGGGAGGAAGAAGGGATTCAGGAAGTCCAATTAAGCAAACTCGCTCAGATCTGTCTGTGAAGAAAGACTCCTCAACATGAGGCCACAATTCTGACTGAAGCTCCGTGCCCAATACACTCCACTGTCCTTAACACTCATGCTACCTTGGGTATCCTAATCCTTGTGCTAAACTGAGTCATACCTGCATAGAGGTCAGTGACCTCAAGCTACTTAGGCATCAACAGTAGCATCATATACATTGCAGGAAGCGTTTTTTTATGGCCTAAAGCATCAGTAAGTGCTCCAGTGCAGCACTCACCAAATTACTCCTTTCAAAACTAGTTTAAACACAAGCTAAAGAGAAGGCCCAACCTTCAGAGGGGACCTATAGTTCCAAGAAGGTAAGTAGCTTGCTCCGTATCACCACACTATGATCCAATATAAACAATTCCACAAAGCAGGAACTCATCATTTTATACTTCAAACTAGAACACTCATTTTAAGAACAAGGCAGACTGCTACTGTCTCAGCAAAATGCTGCCTCTTAAACACCAGATACAAACTCACATTTCAGCTTGCAAGAACACATTCCATTGAGTATCCTCTACAGTTGGTACGTTTGACTTCTAAAAGGCACCGTCTATTCATGTAAAAAGAAAAGTTGTTCAAAACATGATCAAAAATAATGTAAAAGGTAAAAAGCAAATACCATCAACAATAGTGATTTTGCTGCTGCACTAATGTAATTACTGAAGGGCCAAGGAAGATGCATAGTGTATTGGACTTTCTGAGAACTTTTCCATACTCATATAGGCATTGCGTACAACCATGAACTGTCAAAGAGAAAAGCAACAAGCAAGAAAAAAACCCTTGGTTTAAAACAAGGTTTCAATTTCATTGAAAAACAAGTTTTCAAGAACAGACAAGAATGTAGCATTTGAATAAGCAGGAATGTTCAAACGCATTGGAGTGATTGTAGAATTAAGTTGGAAGAGACCTCTAGATCACCGAATCCAACCATTTAGCTATGACATTGGTTGGGTTACTTCAGGTTTAAGAAAAAACAGTTCAGGGAGACCTTACTGCTATCTCCAACTACTGAACGAGAGAGTACAGAGAAAAGGGAGCCAGATGCTGCAGATGCACATTAGGAAACGTTGCAACACAGGAAATTCCCATCACAAGGCAAAACTATTTTAATCGTGAGGCTGCTCAAGTATCACAATGGGGGTGCTGACACGCTGTGGAGTCTCCATCTCTGCAGCCTTCTCAACAGAAAACCCTGAGCAACATTACCTAATTGGACTCACTCTGAGTAAGAGGGTGAACTAGATGCCCTCCAGACATCTCTTCTGAACTACTCATGATCCTTGATGACCCTTCAGAGAACTATGAATTTAATTTCATGATTGACGATGTATCAGATCTAAAGTTGCCTTGTCTAAAACAGCTGATCAAACTCATTTTTCCTTCCCATTTTATGAACATGCATTTAGCAGAATCAAGCCTCAAGTCCTGTTAGTTTAGGTTTGCTTTCAAGAAGTTCTGTTTCTGTGACACTAATAATGATGAATTAATTAAGTAAGCAGCCATCCCCACGTTAGATGACATATGGCAACAAACACCTTAAAAACAACACTAACAACCTGGTAACACAGATAGCCAGCATCTGTGGTAACAGAAGGATTTCAGAAAATTCACAGTCCCAGCTCAGTTCTAACAGCTGAGAGAATGAAAAATAAAGCATATTTCACTGGAAGACTTTGTTCCCACCCGTGCCTCAAGTCAGATGGAAGGCATATGTAGAGAACAGGTTCAGCTAGAAAGCCTAGATTTGAATGTTTTCAAATTTTTCTTCATGTCACTCATCTAAACAAAAATGGTGCTAGGTTTCATGAAATAGCTGGCATAACCCTAAGCCAAAGATGTTTGTAAATGGATTTAACACAGTCAAAACTCTAGCTTAGATGCTCTTTTATGCTGATTAAAACCTAGCATGTTCCTCCAAATCCTGACTTGCGCTATCACAGCACCAAATTTTTTTTTTTTTTTTTAAAGTTGGGCTCCAGTCTGTAGATTTTCTTTTTGAAGGATAACTGAAACAAGACTTAACAAAAGGACTTGAAGGGGTAGGGGTGGAGCACATTTGGAAAGTACATGCTAAGAATGGGGTTGCTAACAAACAGGGAGGCCTGTTTCCTGGAACAGTTCAAGTCTTCCTCAGTTTTGACTTTGCTTACAGGCTGAAAAAAAGGATGTGTGCATTTCCTGTAGACTTCTGAACACTCATTGTTTGATACTTTTGAGAATTATTTAAGATGCAGAAAACAACAGTTTGAATGGGCAAAGAAAATACCAAACCACCAAACACGGCTGACATTGAACCTGAAATTTTGTCTTAGATTCAGTCTCCTACAGATGCAAAAATTAAGTACATATTTATTAAACAATTTAAGTCATTTTAAATTAGTTCTGAAGATAACAATAAATGTAAAACAATAAAGACTTAAGAAGGTATTTCAGCAACTACACTCACAACAACTCAATGAATGAAAAAGCACAGAGAACATGGGAGTACATTCCACTATCAATACATCCATTTGCAACACTTGGTCATCAAATGCAATTTTTAAAACATAGCAGCAGCAAGCCAGGCACCTGCTACAGGCACACCACATGCAGCCTTACTCTGCCACGGAATTGAGGCCAGAAGCAGATAAAAATTAACAATTCTTTCTATTACATTAACTCAATTACATCAAAACTAGAACAGAGATCAGGACAGAACCCACAGTATAAATGGGCACGGTGGATGAGATGCTCAGTTTCATCACTGATCTAAAAGGCAAAGACTACATCTCATTCAGCATACAGAAGCCAACCAGTTACTCACAGTTACCTACTCCACCCACTATTGCCCTATTAGCTTTCCTCTTATCTTTGTAAAACACACATTAACATCAGACTGGACCTTGATGATAGAGAGTCATAGCTACAAACAATACTTCACTGAACTCTCCATAAATTCATCTTTAACTGATGTGGATAGATATATTCATATAGTAGTAAACATTACTTCAACTTATGATGCAAAAATAAATTTTCTACTCACAAGACTTAATATTTTTTAATGAATACTTATAGTTCTATTTAAGAGTACAATGCAAGTATGTATTTGTCACATTAAGCATTAAGGGATACTGTGACTACTAATTTAAAAATCAACATACTTAAAGCATGTTAATCCTATTATCTTAAGCATCATTATCTCGATAATGATTTTATGATATCATCGCATCTTACTTTTACTAATACAGTAGCTCTTGGAACATGTAAACTGTGTTTATTAGATGGGGATGTTCTACCTTAACTGTACCGTGTCTAAAACTGGTAAAACTGTAGTAGTGTAAAAACTTTATAATCGAGGCAGAACTTTCTTCACTTGAGATTTCATGTAATACCAGATCAGATAAGAATATGAAAATGAAACACTTCCCAGGTATTACCTTCATTCTCACCAGTACAGTCAAGAAATAATTGGTAAGTTAGCATTCAAATTTCTGCTCAGCAAGAAATAGAGCATTATGTTGTCCTGGCATATTTAATATTGCCATTAAAATAAAGCATTACATGAATTCTCAAGGTACAGGCATAGCCCCAGTTTACTGAACATTTCCACACTCTCTTCCTCTGCAAAAAAAAACCCCAAGAAACTATGGTCTATACTTCAAGGCCAAAATAGCCATATGGTATGAAAAATTAATCACTGGCAAGCCAGAAAAACCAGCACAGATTCACGTGCTTGAGCTGCAGTCTCAGCTTGGCAACCAGAGAGAAACTCCTGCATGGTCTATTGCTATACCCTCTCTGCACGTGAATTTTCACCATGAATCCATTTCATAGGGTGTTCTGTCTTTTCAACAGAGCATCACAAAATGTGTCAAATGAACCATCATCATTAATTTCATTAACATTAACTTGTTCCCTTTCACTGTGCATATTTAATAGGGGAAAATATGGGATAGAATGACTGGTCACAAAACCTCTCCTAGACGCAAAACAAACTTGCTTCCCTGCTGACTATATATATTTTTTTTTAAGCCACTTAAAGTAGCAGCTTGGGAAAGGATACAGTATTCTATGTAACTGGCTCCTTCCTTGGGTAAATTTTGCTACTTTCCTCTGCATGGAGCAGGGAACCAAGACTTGGCAATTCGGAGGGAACTTTAACAGATTTTATTTCCAAAATGTTTCCGATACATATCTACAATATTTTCAACGTCAAAACGTACCTTGAATGCAGGATGCTTTTACTCTTGACCTTATTACAGAGGTTTTACATCTACCCTTAGGATTTCCCTGCAAGAGACTTGGATAGTGAGATCTCAATGAGCCCACCACCCATCCTTACTGACTCAGCACAGCTTGGTTATCAGGAGAATGAAATAACTCCCTAGCTATGTTTTCAGTCATAAAACACTGTTCAAGTGAGAAGCAGTCCCTACAAAGGTAAAAACAGTCCAATTCACAGCAAAATATGAGATGTCAATCTAACACAAAGTCAAGAAAATTAAATGTCAAGCACAATACAATGCAGATCTGACAACAACACAGGACACAATGAAAGGAATCAGAAAGGATTGCATGACAAGAAATCTCTAAATATACATGATGAATAAAAGGCTGTGTGGAAAAGCAAGTCTGCTCACTTCTAAGGAGTTATGGGACAAAGAAGTGAGAGACAGAGTCTGAAAAACATTTCATTTCCTGAGGTCAGTCTCCCATGAGAATAAAGTTATCACTTCAAAGTTACACCTGCAGGTAATCACCATATGCATTCCTAACAAAGCTTCAATTCTGAAAAAGCTTATAAATCCCAAATTATAACAGATGTTCCACAGATACCTAAAAAATAAACTGTACCACAAATGCGCCAAGTACAGGCCTCTGCTGAACTATAACTGAACATTTGAAATTCATGCAACATTCTCTTAACGTTTTAAAATATTCATAGAATTGGTAGAAAATGCTGAAATACATTTTCATTATTTTTATTTCAGGACTTTCCAGGTAGTAAACTCAATTGCATCATCAAAGGCTGATTGTTGACCTGGCTATAAATGAAAGGTATGACACTCACAGTTCTGTTAAAAACACACTAAAATTAAACATATCTTCTCCTTTCAATTCAGCAACAATTGATCAATTAAAAGAATGGCAGTAGATCAGAATATTTGGTTGCAAGCCCAGCAGGGTCTAAAGCATGACAAAAGTGGCACAACCAGAGACTGCTATTGCTTTTACAAAAATCCTGCAACATCAGAACTCTAAATATTCGCTGTGGAGCCAGAGAATGACATAGACCATAGGACATGTTTGGCTTTAAGTTGAGAAAAACACATAAATACTTTTGAAGTCTTACTTAGGCATAAAGATCAAAACTGAAAGGAGTTAGGAAGCTTCTCCTCTCCCTCACAGCTCCTCCAAACTACTTATTACCTCAAGACCTGCTTTGCATCCCACTTGAAATTGATGCCCACAGATGGCAAACCTTGCACTTCCCACAGCTGCCAGGGCTTCTGCAAGCTTACCTTCACACAAGCTTCATCTGGTGGCAAAAGTTCAACAGGAAAGAAAAATAAAACTTTGTTTCTTTTCTCTCTGCTTCCCTTATGTTCTTCACAAAGGGTAGAGCACTCAGCTTGGATACCACAGCAGATACTCAACCTAGGTTAAGCTGCCATCCCATTTGAATCATTTGGATCGTTTCACTACCCATCTCCCATGCCTAGGATAAAAAGCAGTAGTATGTTCCAGGATCCAGCTATTTCAATGACTACCTGATCCAATGAAAAAAGATTTGCCCACGCCCCTTCCATTAATGGTAAAATTGCAAAAATCCACGTTCAAGGATGGAATAAGCATTTAGGAACTTAAAAACATGATCACATGTAGTGTAATCTGGCCTCAGAGCCAGAAAGCAAGAGTAAACTACTACTGAAAATTGAGCGCCATTAAACTGTAGTAAACAAGAGTAACCAAATATGTCAGGAGTTGTAAACAAGAGTAACCAAATATGTCAGGAGTTGAGTTTTAAAGAAATACTAAAAATATTTGACAACTGTTAACTGTAGGAAACTGAAAACAGGACATTAGAATCAGTGTACCCTTTTCACTGGAAAAAAGCACACTTACTACCCTTCTGTTAGTGCTGCAGACAGACTAGGTAGATCATTCTCTATACAGAGTATCATTCATTTAATCTGAATTTAAAATGCAGCACTTAAATCTAATAAACTAATAACTGGTTTTTGCATTTTTTAAATTAAGTTGATAACCCAACTCTCTATTACTTTGAGCTTTTGCTTTGAATCAGAGTCAAAACATTACGCTGAAAACTCCATCCTACCAGTTTTTTTGACAGCGAAACAACTCACACAGAAACATGGGAAAAAGTGTTTTCCTTCCCCTTCCCACTAACTTGGTTAACATGGTTCTTCACATGAGTCAAAGCCATCTGCCCCTACAACCACTCAAGTTGAAAGCAGTGTTGGGAGCAAGCTCAAATTTTAAAAGGTGACACATGTTCCAATGCAGGGCTATCTTTGCTTTGAGCAAGTCCACTGGTACCTGAGAAGCAAAAATCCCCTTTGAAACAGACATTCTCACCAAAGTACAATTGGGTCATCATGCCTTTGCTGTCTTGCATTTTGCTCCTCCTCCACCACAAATAATCTTGTCCTAAAACAGCTCCTGTGAAGTGCTGAAAAATACCTGACAATAACAATGTACAATTTCAAGGAGTTATCCAGTTCCCACTATTTCAGTATCAAAAGAAACTATTTACCAATATTATTAATGCCTGCAAGCACTTAAAGTATTAAGCAAGATGCTATTATGAGTTGCCTGTACACATCTCTTCCCAATGAAACACAGATCTTTACGTGTAAGCCAGGAGACTGCCCAGATATACTTTGTGAACAGAGCTGTCAAATACAGAAAAACTCGGCTGAAAGCACAGTTTATCATGGGGATATAAATCACACAGCTTGCTTTGCAATTCTCAGCAAATTTCACATGTTCTTACTGAGATACCTGACATTAGGAGGTAGTCTTCACCTTTCAAGTCCCAAAGGGGTTACACGAACAATATTTAGGACAAAGCACAGCTTCACATTCAAGAAGATGGCTTCTCTAGTTGCAAGTTCAAGCAAAATAAAAAAAAGACAAGCACCTTGCTCTTCTGAAGTCTGAACCAGCAACACAGCACTTCCTCACTCATATTCCCCACTTGCATGAACAGGTCCATGAAAATCAACAGCACTGAGCTATCACATGCTAAGTAGTTGCAGAATTGAAACACAAAAAACACCCTTTTTTCAGCACAGCTTAAGGGACTCCATCCAAGTCCCTCTGAAGTTGATCAAGAGTACTCCCACTAACTTTCCAAGAGCTGAGTCTGACTCCCACTAGAGTAAATATTTATTCCTGAATACTTACTGTTTCCTCATTTGTTAACCCCACTGTGAAAATCACTCAAAGAATGAAAAGTGAACTGTCTGCCTAGAGTTCGTATATACAACACATGCAGAGCAAGATGCCTATCATAATAAGGCTTTTATCTTAAATTTTTCTCCTAATTATTAGGCCAACAGGTGGTTCTTCCCTATTCTTGAGTAAAAGGCACAACAAGGCTGAAGAAATGATAGCTTTACAGTCATCCTACTACTGGCCCCCAGAAAAGACAAAAGGATGATAATGTTCTATGAAAAATGTGAGAGTAACAACTGAATGATAACAAAGCAGTGTAAATGCAAAAGGATGTATAATAAAAAGACTAACTCAGAAAATTTTCAAAGATAAATGTATGTAGGAAACTTTGCAGGAAGTTTTAGTGAATGGCCTGCATTTCCATACGCTGCCTATCTAGACAATTTTATTTTCTTCACCTACATGTTGCTGAAGCCCCAATTAGAAAATCTGCTAGACATATACAAAATCATGTTCAAAAAGAGTCTTCAAGAAGCTTTGCAGTCTTCAAGCCACTTTGTACCAGAAAGAAATCAACAAAATTATAAACTGAAGGTATGAGAAACCAAATTAAGATGACTGGAATTACATCTTCTAAATAGAAAAGGTAAAACACCTTGCTCTTTTTTTGGGCATCCCTTTCATACAGCCAGGTGAAATTTTGGGAACAGTACAAAGAGAAAGAAAAACTTTAACTGAATCAGGGAGAGGGTAAAGAAACCATCCTGGGAAAAGGTTTTTAGCAGGTACTACTGCTTTACCAGTGAATTTTAAATACCAAGTTTCAATTCCCTTCTGAAACAACAAACATGTACCATAGAGCTACAATAAATGTAAACATTGCAAATTAGACCACATAAAGCAACAGCAGGTCTGCACTATTTATAAATACAAACCCAATAGATGGGCACAACAGAATATATTCAAGAGAAATGCACAGTAACAGGCCACAAAAAGAAAGTCCAGATAGCATAGTAACTGAAGTGACTGTATTAATCTCTGGACAGTTCTAGTTTCACTGCTGTTCAGTAGGCTTATGCATTACATTTTTCACAAAGGAGGAGAGAAAGAAAGCAATAATTTTTTTTTTTTCTTCAGATCTTGGCTTTCCAAATTAAGTTGATTTTTATTGTTTGGTTTTTTCACAAATCTCAATGAGATTTCTGAAATCTTCAGGGAGATTTCAATTGCTAAGTTTATATATAGATTTTTTTGATACTATGTAAAATAAGTTAACACACATGCAGATGTTCAGATAATCAAACGAGAACATAAATGTCACTGGAGCTACGGTATTAACGCTGAAACATTTATTCCTGTAAATCTGAAAGCAACAGGAATTGTTGGTCCATTTTTTTCCCGTTTGGTGTAACATAGTTGAATGGTTAAATGCAAAAGTATAGTACTTTACTAGAAGGTGCTTATGCACTTAATACACATTTGTTTCATAGCACTCCTATGACAAACACCCGCTGAACAATCCCTAGCTGTACCCACATAATACACTACACACAGAACAGGTACCTTCTGCTTATCGCTTTGAGTGTTACATCTCTCACTTTCCCATTTCCCACCCTTAATTCTCATATACATTATTTATTATTCACTTCCTTCAAAAAGCTGAGTACGATGCTGAGCCTTCAAAGTAAAGAGGATTTTTTTAAGTCTACCAAGAAAAGAAAATGTGTACTACACACAGAGCCACAAACAGATCCTGAATGCACCTTTGCAAGTTGTATTATTCACTGAACTCACCAACTCCTGGCCAAATTATCCCTACTGACAATAATATCCATTAAATGCAAACCAAGAAAAGCATATTGCTCCCAAACACAGACTCTTTCTCTCCCTAGGTCAAAGAGTAAATGACTAAACCATTACTGCAGGTTGTTAGCAGATTTGCTTGAAAAGACAGAAAGACAGACAACTGTATCAAGTGATTTGGAACGGGTTGTCTGCCCCACCAGCACCCTCTGCGTTCTGCAAACTCAGCTGCATTGACTGCAGCCCCAGAAATATGTGACAGTGTTACTTACTGCTACCAAGAAGCGTACACGTACTAAACGCAACAAACTGGGTTACCAGAACAGCTAGGCTGTACACCCAGGTGGCACAAATTATGACCTTTTTCCTCTGTAGAGTGCTCTCGGGTATCCCGTTTGATACTGCTGAAGGGAAATAGCACTCACACAGTACAGTGTACTGCTGCAGCACATCACGTGCTAATAAACCTACAACCCACCAGTGAGGGGCCAAGGGCATCTGGCTGGAGCCACCAGCTGTGGCATTAAACATCACATCCCCGTAACCCACAGTAAAGTAGGAGTGCGGGCAGATCCTCAATTTTCAGCAGTAAGTTTTTCAGGCCCATTTGGGACCAGCTCCCAAGCACTGGATGATGGGGAACAGGGCTGAGGATGGAAGAAAAGTTTCCAAATGTCTCGTGCTACTAGTCCCATTCAGAAGAACCCGAAAATACTATGCAGTGTTTTACAATACAAAGAGCTCGTTCAATAGTATATTTTGGAATATGCACAGAAAATAAAATTGCTTCTTTTGCACAGAGCTCTGCACTGGCTTGAGAACACAATGATACTATGATAACACTATCTGAAGCTGCCCAACTTCAGAGCATGCATTTAAGCAATACTAAACTGCCTCTTGGAGCAAGTCTCTCTTACCAATGACATTTCAATGGAAGGAGCAGAAAAGGATTTGAGACGCAGCCAACAACGAACCACTCTGCGAGCGTTCCCGCAATCCGGAGGTCTCTCTCAGAGCAAAGTGTTGATTTTTCCCGTGCGCCTGCTACCCTCCAACACAACTTTTACCATTTAAAGCCCCGTCGAGGGGCAGAGTGCGGGCAGGCTCTTGCAGCCACGGAAGGACAGCAGGACACCGGGTTTGGGTGGCGTGGCGCTCCGCGGCGGAGCGAGGGCCGCGCCACCACCGCCCCTGCCGGCGCGCAGCGAGGGCTCGCCGCGGCTGCCGCCCGGTCCGCTTCCCTCCCGCTACTCACCCCCGCGACCTGCCGGACCGGAGCGGCGGCGGTGAAGTCCGGCGGCGGCAGGCGGTGGCGGCCGCGGCACATCAGGACGATCAGGGTGCCCAGCGCGGCGGCAGCGGCGGCGCAGCCCGCGTAGAGGGCGAGGCGGAGCAGCAGCAGCGCCAGGCACGGCGGCCCGCCGCCCCCTGCCTCGGCCCGCTCCTGTCCCAGGTGGACGACAGACACGGCCAGAAGCCCCAGCCCCGCCGCCAGTACGAAGCGGGACGAGCCGGGATCCTCGTCCTCCTCGTCTTCCGCCGCCTCCTCCTCGCCGCCGCCGACCACAGCGGCGGTCGCCGGGGCGCTGCGGCGGCGCGCTTCGCCGCCGGGGCCGTGAGAGCCCAGCGGGCCGGGGGCGGCGGCCCCCACCGCCTCGGGCTGCCCGGACGTGCTGCTAGCGCTGTCGGCACCGGGGAACATGCTGCTCCTGGCGCCGCTGGGAGCAAGCGCATCTCCCGCCGCGGCAGCCCCCTGCGAAGGTCGCCGCTCCCGGGGCCCCCCCTCTCCTCCGCCGCCGCCGCCTCCTCCGCCGCCCGCCGCCGCCACTGGCACCGCTGCGGCCGCCGGGGGAGCCGGAGCTCATGCCCAGCGGCAGGCGGGTGCGCC
>WBMZ01010009.1:0-49488 GCA_013400975.1 Atrichornis clamosus
AGTGTAATAAATTCACTTCCATAACTTTAAACTTGAGCCTGTTTTTGCCTGTGATCTTTCCTTGTCCCTTATCTCTCATGGGTGCCTGGCACCCAGGCAGGGTCAACCTACAACACAAATATACATAAATAAAAGTCTTTACAGTTCAGAGATTAGTTTAAATTACATTACACTGAAATCTGTAATTTCTCCCAGAACTTCAGCAGTGCTGCTACCAGCACAAGCAATAGTGATTGCATTTCAAAGTACTATACTTTTTCCAAAATATATCTTAAGCAAGATATTCAACATGAAATTACAAGTTTATAGACATCTTACCTAGACCTATTAAGGGCAAGCAATAGAAAAGAACGTCTAGCTATTTTTTCTCTTACTACTTTATATGGAATTATGCAGGAACAATTTCCCTAGATTATCATAATTAAGCAATAAAGATTGTGCTTTTGTTTCAGCAATAAATATTTTCACATTTCCATTTGCGCCACTAAGTAGCTCAAGAAATATTTACATTCTTTGCACTATGCCATATAAAAGCTGAAATGAGAGTAAAACAAATTGTTGGCATCACTTTGTAGAGCAATAAAGCCTGACAATATTATTAAATAAAAAATAAAATTTTCTAGTAGCACTCACAGAAATCTGAACCACAATTTTGAAATGCCACTCTGTGTTTTGGGTACCTAATTTGCACAATTGTAAAGAGACATGAACTGCTGGTTTCTCATTTTACAAAAGCACACTTACTAAATAGATATCTCAACTCTACACATCCAAAAATGGTTATCATAAAACTATATATATATATATATATATATATATGTATATAGGGAACTGCCAATAATCCTGACCCTACGTTGTGCATTACCTGTACTTAAAACTCAAATTTAGAAAACCCCAAATCTTTCTGAAAGATTTTATTTATTTCACTGATAGGCAAAATTTATCATCCCTCTTGTTTGTAACTATTTTCAGCTTTTATTATTCACTGAAGTAGATTATGGTTTCCTGTGATCTTTTAATCACCTATTCTAAGCTGTGATTTTTTTGTTGGGATCATTAGCATAATGTAAAAATTGGAGCAAAGGTATTCCCCTTAACAAATTAATCCTTTCCACCTGATTTGCTAAGGCATATGTTCTAATAATTATGGTTTTCCTCCTGAAAATATACTTGCTCATATAATAACAGTCTATTATTATTAAACATCCTTCAAAAAGGCAATTGAGTTACTTGTGGTTTCTTATCTTTTCCCTTTTTCCTTTTTTTACTTCATTGATCACATTAGAAACTGGTAGAAAATGTTACTTCTTTTTACTCTAATGGTCAGGTAAAAGATGCAGACTTCCAAGAGAAAGAGCTGATAACAAAACTGGGCGCTAGTCTTTATTTACAGAAAATCCATCCTTTTTCCACAATAAAATGGCAGAGAGACTTTGTCTTGACTTAACTGATTCAGGTCTTTGAGCCAACCCCTTGCCAAAAGTTTTCCTTTCTCATATTTTTTCTCAAGACCACACTGTTAGAGCTTTCTGTTGTGCTTAGCTGTCTCCCTGTCTCACACAAAACTAGTTTCATATCAGTTTCTCGTCTCTGCATTTTTTACAAAATCTTCAAAGAAAAACATGCAACTGAATGGTCTGACTCATCATCCAAATTTCTGTATGGGCAATGGTTTTCTGTTGTTTATCAAAACAGCATTTCATTTTTCCTTCATCTACTCTTAATGAAAGGTGTTTTTCAAAAGATTGTTCAATGCATCCTTGTCGTCTCTCCTCCTTCTCTTATGTTAATTTTATTCTTTGCCTTAATAGAAAAGAAAATACCAATTTCCCCTATGGCATTATGAGAAAGAAAGCATGACTTCCATGTAATACAAATTAAATATGGATATAATTGCATGTGGGTTTTTTACATCAGGGCAATTTTACCTCAGCCCAAATTGTTTTTGTGGCTGTCCAAGCCTGCCTCACTGCTTCCCACCCAATTTGCTTTCAACCACCCAGGATTGGCATCTTTCACCGAGCCCCTGAGGAATGTCTGTTGTTGCTGTGAATTCTGCTGACTGAGACAGGTCTTACTCATTTTGTTCTAATGGAAAATTCATCTCTGTCACAGGAGTATCCTGCCATTAGTCTGTGCCAAGAATTCGCATCCGCATCAATGGGAGCTTCATGTGCATTGTGCAGGTAGGGTATCATCATCATTATTTATTAAACACTAATGGAGTCCCAGGCCCAGATCATTAAAAGTTACAGTTGAGATGCAGTCCGTATAAGACCAGTGATTCTTTAGGAGTGGTGGTATTTTCTTTTATTCTCTGTTTCTTTGTTATGTTTCTACTATACTTAACATGAGAAGTGGGTGGGTTTTTGCTTCAACAACTAGTCTGTGTGACATTGAACTACTGAAACTCTTTGGGCAACCAACTAGAAAAAGTGTATTACAATGATTCTTCTAGAAGATGACCTGTATTTAGGCAGAGCCTAGTTAGCCTTGTGTTGACATCTGTACATGTTTAGTAGTGATCAGAATGTGTAATTTGTCTTGTATATCTCATATGTACCTCTCCTAGGATTATGTTGTGTTCTGAACAACCCACCAAAGTCTTCAAAGACAACTGGGCTAAATGAGAGATCCAGCACTTATTTCACTAATTCCATAAAATTTACCCACCTCCCCGTCTTGTACAAACAATTATTTTTTTCCTCTCGTTATTTCCTTCCATTTTAAAACTAAATCAGTCTGTGAAGCACCTGATTAGTTCTCAGTTTTCTGTGTTTTATTTTATCTGCCTTGGGGATCACAGGACTCAACTAAGGCAAAGACAGCAGCTCTTGGAATTACTTCCATGACTGTTTAGTCCAGAAATTAGTCTCCTGAAGCACCAAGCTGTTGCACTCTTAGCATATTGCATTTGATCCAGCCAGATCTACTTTTTCTTGTTGTGTTATTAATGAGAAAAAACAGACCCAAAGCCTTATTTTGTGCTATTGATCACATTTTGCCCCACAAATCACTCCTTGTAAACAATCCTTCAGCTGCCTCCTGTGAGGAATTCAGTGAGTACAGAGTGAATTTCTAATCAGCTGCGACTGTTCAGCACTAGAGCTGGCAATTATGCTCCCAGTGCCTGTATCTGCAAGTATTATACATTTGTATTTGCTTCTTGCTGAGATCACACGTTTGGGAAAGCAATCATGCTCCATTACTCCTGGGTTTGACTCTTGGCCCATATGGCTGCTTGCGGACAGTCTTTCAGCACTTTGCTTCATTTATAGCTAACATGGTTAATGACTCTTTGCTTTCTGCAAGTCCTGATCGGCTGCAATTTGCAGCTGCTCTTTGTTAGTGGGGAAAGCTTCTCCTCTCTTACATTGCAGATTTCTGTTCTACATAATGATAACTGAACTAGCACTCTTTTTTGGGATGTGAGGAAAGGAAAGATGAAGCAAGTGGTTGCCCTTTTACTACCAGCAATTTTATCTGGGAATGGATTATATGAGAGTTTTCAGTCTGGCTCCAGGGAGTACCACAGTCCTAGGATTGCTTTACTTAAGGTCACAAATGATTTATCACCAGCTGCTGATTCAAGTTAAATTACAGTACTCCAGCTGATGGATCTTTCTGCTGCCTTCGATACAGTAGATCTTGGAACTTTGCGGAACCATTTGAAGCAATTGCTTAGATTATGAAGCACCATCCCCGATTGGTATCATTCAGAATTGATGGTGTATTATCAGGTTGTAACTTGGCAATTGTGGATCAAGTTCTGCCTCACTGGTCACATTGCTTCTCAGAATATAATATCCTATAATCCTCTCTCTTTTTTATTTGCTACAGATGTGGACAGAATTCTCTAGCAGCACAGTATTAATTTTCACTGTAACACAACATGTATATTTTTTTTTACAGTTTGCCTTCTTGCTGCAGTTTGGACCATATCTGTTTGTTTTACCAAAGCGTGATCTTGGATAGTCACAAATGGTTTGAAACCAAAGTGAGATAAAATATAATTGCTTTTGGCAAAGCCTCTCTGTCTACTAGGTGGTTCTTTCTAGGCAATTGAAACTATCTATGCATATCTAAAGCATGCATCTGGAGCTGGTCAGAACATTTTCATTAAATGAAGTCTCATCAAAATATGCTGGTTTTGTCAGAGCCCAAACGTTTTGCAGAAAACATGTCTGTTTAGGTGAAGCTTTAGTCAGGGAACTAATCATGATTCAAGGCTACTGGTCACTTCTGAAGGCAAAAACAGAGAGAGCATGCAGTCCAGTTTGAAAACCCAAGATTTTTCATCTCAAACCAATTATTATTTCTGAAAAACATTCAGGAAGTCCTGGTTTTGTTTCCATGCCAACTGAAAACAATGTGGACACCACAAAAGCTGCCATGAAACAATTACCACTCTCTGAAAGGGATGCTCACAAAAGCTGTACCTGCATCATTCCTTCAGCTGCACAGTCCATCTGCACAGAGCACCACGTGTAGGTTATGGTAAGTTCAGAAGCCAGGGGACTAGGACTGCATGGGGCTCTGTCGTGATAATTGGCTCTTCATGACCGGTCTTTCACTGCCTGGGAAATTGTAACCAGCAGAAACATCTGCTTTGCAATGAGAGATTCCAGGAAAAAAAAAAACACTTTCCACCCCTGAAAAAAATAATTCCTAGTCAGAGAAAAGGTAAAAATTCAAAATCTAATATTTTCCATAAATTAAGATATGTAGGAAAATTAGGAGGTTGATCAACATGCACCAGCACTTAAACATTTTAAATATGTTTTCAGTATTCCAGAAGATTTAAATTATTTAACTAAAGTTTTAAAACTTGTTGATCTAAGCTTCTAAATGAGAGAAATATGCATAGAAAATTATTTATCTCTCAAAATCTCTACAAACTTTACAATTTGCCATCTTTTAGGATTTAGTCTTATAGCTTTTTCTGTTTTCTAATCCTAAGGGTAAGCTTAGCTGAATTCTGTCAAAGAGAAGTAACAGTCACTTGTTGCCAGGAGAGGGTTTTCGTCATGGCTCATTTACCCAAGCTGTGAACAAATGGGACTCCTCAGAAACATTTCTGGTTTTCCTGTTCTTCATGGAGGCCAGCTTGGTGATCCGAGGGCACATCACCCTCCCCAGATTCTGCAGCCCCAAACAGGAACCTCATAAGTGCACGTGCTGGGGCCAGGCAATGCCGGGTGCTGGGGCTGCGCAGTGCTTCGGGAGCTGCAGCCCCACACCTAGAAACCCAGCACCATCTGTTTCAATAGATCTCCTTCAGGTCAAGTGCTCACCTTCAAGCAGAGGAGGACATCTGCATCCCAGTGTTTTAGGTAGATTTATCTCCTTTAGAAAGGGCAGGGAGTGCTTTCAGCAAGACTACTTGAAGATCAGCCAGTGAACAAGAGACCTGTGCAGCAGATGAGGGTGGACACGCTCCAGTTTGAATGGCAGAGCTGATTCTGGGCTTCCCAGGCCGGTGCATACTCTTCATACAGGGACGTACAGATGGCCCTCCTACCCCCACCCTGTGTTGGTTTCCTGTAGGCAACTGAGGTGCTTTCATTGTGGAACAGAAGGGCATGTTGAGAGAAGGGCAGAAAAATCCAATAAGCCCCCTCCTGCTCCTTCCCTAGGTTGGTTGGAAAGTGTGTAGGTGATTGGCTTTCTTGTAAACAGCTCAGTAACAAAAATATCCATATATCATATCAAATCATGTAAATCATTGCCATTTGGAGTGTGCCACACAAAGCACAGCAACAGACTGCTTGGACAAACAGCTCTCAATTATTTGATTAAGCAGGGATTGCAGAGGCATGGACAAATATTTTATCTTTACATACATGCCACCCCAACACGTGCTGACGGCCACCAAATGCATAGTTCTGCTTTGTGTTAGCCACAGTCAACAGAGTCAACTGGTTGTTATGTGCTGGAAAACACTGCTAAAGTTATAACCAGGTGCAGTAACTGACAGTCTGCCACTGATCTCCAGTTATCCCCATTGCTCAGCACCTGATCTTGAAAGGATTAGGAACATGAAAAACAAACTAAAACAAATTGCAATCAGTATTTAAATAAAATGATCACAAAATTCATAAGACCATTAAAGTATTGCAGGTGAAACATCTCCAATGTGTTTTTAAAAAAATTGTGCAGTGGGTTTATTCTTTATTCATTACTTTATCTCTGCTGTTGCAGAGTCTGAAAGAGTCTCATGTTTTCCTTCCTGGTTGTATACAAGGTGCTGCAGAGTCCAGATTTGATTTTAGATTGCCTGTTGCCATCACTTCCTACTTGTAGATCTTACTTGTCGTACCCACAGCTATGACACCCACAAGTGCCAACAGCAATGCACTACACTTAATTAACAAGCATTCAGACTCTACTTTACAATAAATTAAGTAATCGTAGCTTAAACAAACACAAACCATATAGCCATACTAGGTTTATTCTAAATACTGAATTATTATACTAGCCTTAGTGATAGTCCGTATTATTATGAATATTTTGGAAATGAAAAGCTCTCTTCCCCTATGACATTTAAGTATCATTTTGTACCAGGTTGAACAGGCATTTTCTTTTGTAAAAAAACAAAGGAGTTGAAATCTAAATAATGAAATAGCAAGCATTTACTGAATTTTTTCTTTTTTTTTTTTTGCTACATGTATGTAGAAATAAACAACAAATCATTTTGATTCTATGAAACTAACAGTAGCCTGACATGAGATGAATCAACAGGAAGAATCCTTTTTATTGGAGATAATTCCTCACCCATCAAGTACAAATTGGTTATAGTAGATATATTTTCCTATATACAACCTTTACTCTTACTACATGATGGGAATAAATCCATTAATACCAGGACACATGGGGCTAGTCCTGCTAAAGACTGGGAACACAGATGCACAAGTGGAATTTTCCAATCGGAAGCTTGCACACCACTCTTGTTGCTAGATTCGATATTGTTCCAGCAGCAAAGCTCATGCCTGGTACTCAACACTACACCATCCTCCAAAGCAGTTTGATTTTTAGTACTGATTGGATTTGAATGGTTATTTTGATTCCAAACCATCAGAGTTACCCAGGTTTTTTGCAGAACCATAAGCATTTTCTAACATATCAGAGGGAGCAATAAATGGTCATGGATCTTGGGAACTGTAAAGTCAGCTTTGTTGCCAAATATACACATATCTAATAATGATACCCTTACTTTTCAAACCAAGGATGTTGAGGCACTGGGACAGATTGCCCAAAGAAGCTGAGGATGCCCCATCCCTGGAAACGTTCAAGGCTGGGTTGGATGGGGCATTGAGCAACCTGGTCTAGTGAAAGGCTCACTGCCCTAGGCAGGGGCAATGAAACTGGATTATTTTTAAAGTCCATTCTATAGTAAGCACTGGAAGGACAAAAACTTTGCAAAATATCTTCTCGATTAGCTCACTGGCAGAAACAGTATGCCATTTTTTGGACATTTTCTTTCCTTTTATTTTTTCAACCCTTTCTAATTCATAGTCTTCTGCTTCAGTCTCCAAGATGGCACTCTTGCTCACTAAGACTAGCATGACAATACACAGTCCAACACTGCTATTAAGAGTACTCATTTAACTGCTACAGACAAAGAATATATTTTACTTTTACATCAAGTGGTCTGCCCTCTGTCTTCACTGTTTGTTGCCTTGCTCTGGTTTTACACTTCGTTGTTCTTGTTTTATTATTGCACTGCCTAAAACACTGCAGAGAGAGCAATATTCCCAGTTCAAATGCTTAATCATTATAAAGTTTCCTATTGGAATATATAGAGAGAATTTTTCAGAAGCATTTAACATTGACAGTATCTTTGGAATCATAATTTGAAAAATTAATAATCCTAGCTATGTGCTTATGGGCATGACTTGATCAAATCTGCTTTTTGTCTTTTGTCTTGCAACTTGATACTCCAGTTAAGCTCTGCTGATAATGACTTGACTTGCTTATTTATACAAATGACTTCTTATAAGTTTCTCAAAGCCATTTACAAAGGCATCAGGCATTATCATGGTCTCTGCAGATGTGGAAAGGAGCTGGTAAGAGCTGACTTTGTTTCACAGTACCTCATCAGGAGACTCCAGCACTATTGCCAGTCCAGTACTCTAATAACTTTTGATCTTAATTTGTAAAAGACCTTCCCAGGATTTGGGTATGTCAAGAAAAACAGAAATCAATGAGATGTTCTCCAGTCTGAGAAGCACATAACCAGTTTGCTTTGCGGGGGGCTAGGTGAGCATAGTAACCTTCTGGAAAAGAAACTAATCATTGAAATTCCCAGTGAAAATAAAGTCCACATGTGTGGAACCCATAATGTAGAATCCATATGTGAAATGATCAGAAAAAACTTGTACTATTAAGACTTACATTATAACCATAGCTATTCCTGTGAACAAAATTAACTCTCAAACATTGGAATTTACAAATCTTTGAGAAAATTTCTGGAAGCAAACTAATCAAATTCCTAGTCAAACCTCTCCTGCTGAATATTCCCTCTAACTTTGCTTAAATCTAATTTTTTCATAGGTTTGGGGAAATGGCCTTTAGGTTTGAAGTTGGAGGGTTTTTCTGCTCTTGGGGTTTTCTTTGGAGTTTTAATGCAGGGGTTTTTTTCTCTTTGGACCAAACCAGATTCCCGTTCAAACTGCCTCCATGCTATCTCTGCTGAGATTCCTTAAGCCTCTCACCCAACAGCTCTTCTGAAATTTGTTTCAGGTTGCAAAATTTCTTGCTATGTAAAATGTGTGCCAGCCTTTTTTGCTCCATGTCATTTGTATTCGCATCAATTTGCTTCTGACAGTTGGATGTTTCAGTACCCCAGCAGCCACAGCTGCATACGAAGTTGCTTAGAGAGGGGCTGGGGTGCAGTGTAGGAGCCTGATGAGCCCCTGACAGATGGATTTATAGGCTGTGGATCTGTGAGTGCTCTGGCAGAGGCCTAGGACCTACTGCTGTCACCACCCAAAAGCACTGAGGGGAAATATTAATTTGTGGCCCAGCTTATCCGGGTTTGTGACTTGACCTGCCTTGCGGGTACCCAGGGCAGAATGGCCCTTTGGGAAGTCACCACGTGCCTGGCTTGTAAAGCAGCAGCCCTGCAGCACTGGCAGAGACAGCATGGCATTAACAGCTTCTTTCTCAGAGATTAGGGCCACAGATGATCACTTGACCTGAACTCCTGGGACTGCCAGCCTGTAATTAGCCTGATTTGCTGCCTTAACCTTTCTCCCTGCATATTCCCAGCTAGTGAGCATAATTAAAGCTCCTGAACATAGGAAGTTTCAGACTGGCCTGTAATGCCTACTGCAGCTTCCCTGTACCTATCCAGCTCTACAAACACTGGGGTAGGAGAAGACACATACAGGAAGACTCTCCTCCTATCTCAGCAGGTCCAGTAGCAGATTGTCCTTCCTCCAGCCCATCTAAAGATGACAGAACAGAGGTGAAAAGCACAGCAGGAATGAGACCTACAAGGAAACAAGACAACTGCTAAAATGTGCAGTAACTGGGATTGGAGTAGATAATTTAGTTGTATTTTGCTTGATCTCCACTTACTCAAAAGTAGAGATCAAGCAAAATACAACTATAAGTGTGTGTGAACAGCAACTGTTCCCATCTGCCACTATGGGCCTATATGGCTCATCCAGCTGGAAGAGGTTAAGCATCACTGTCCTACACAAAAGTCATGGGAAGAACCCGTCTGAGAAGCAGTTTTCCCTACTCCCCCAGCAGTGCCTAGTAAAAATAATTACAGGAGAAGCGTAAGACCTGCAACTAAGCAGCACTTCACTCCCTTCTCCCAGAGACTTTCTCCTTTGGAACCTCGACTTAAAGTCCAAAGAAGCACAGGGCAGACACTGCTTTGGGATGGTTCTAGTAATAGCAGTAACAGCTTGGAAATGAATAGCATATGCCTGTCTGGATCAGGCTGGCCAAACAGCTTTGAACATCCAACTACATGACCCTCGACATAAGACAGGTTGATTTATTACACTGTTAGGCCTCCTGACAAGAAGCACTGTGGGTTTGGCACTGTCTGGTCATTTTTCAAGCTCTTTGCACATTACTGGCACCTCTATCCTCTAACATATTACATCAGACAGCTCAGCTACAGAATACTAAAAGTCCCTCTCTCCTGCATCACTCCCCTCCTCTCTCTCTTTTTCTCAGGTAGTGGGTGAATATGTGAATGAAGGCAAGATAGGAGGTTAATATTTTTATCAGCAGAAAGAATAAAAATGCATGATGTAAGTAAGGTCAAAAGGATGGAGTAGAGGGTGTTATAATAATGCATTTGCAATGATTCTTATTAAGTGATGTCCAATTACCCATAAAAGATGCTCCCTGATCCAGAAAACACAGTCTCATAAAAGGTCCTACCTTTTGTGTGCCAGGGAGTAATTCAAGCCAGGGGACACGACAGAAATCCAAATACAGATTTCTGAGTAAAAGAGTCGCAATATCCTCTACATTTCAAAGGGTTAAAATCTGCTACTGCTCTGTAGTAGTAAGGAACTATGTTTCTTCATGGCCACAGCCAGAAGCACGAGGTTTGTAGATCCTAAGGACAAAAAGGCTTACTTCTACAACAAGGATGAATAGCTTAAAACTCTTGAACTAGACACAGCTTCTAAATGTGGTTTCAGTATTCATCATGCACTATGTTCAGGTGTTACATCACATGCAGGGCTGGCATGGGGCCTGCAGTAGAATATCAATACACAGCAGCACAGTGAGGAAATAAGTTAGTTGCAGCAGTTAAGACATCCATCATTGGACTATCTTCCAAGGGTGACCAGGAGAACTGCACATCACAATAGAGTAATTCCTTCTGTACCCTCTGTTTAGGCAATGAACCAGCCCAGAGGTCATTTGCTGTCCTCACTCTCTCAAGTAGGCTTTGCAGCAATCACCTGACCAAACACTGTCATTGACTGAAATTCTGCCCAATACTTGCTACAAAAAACGAAACAAACCTTAGTGTGGTCCTGGAAAAGGCATGCAACACAATTTAGGAAGTCACTGCCAAAGACTCGTTCTACAATACCAGGGTGAACTTCAGCATCCTCATAAGATTGAAAGAGAAAAAATAACTACTATGAGTCTAACAGCATTGAGATTAGAAATAGGGAATTGCATAGAAACAAAGAAGTCCAACTAAGGCAAAAAAATTAACAGCTAAATGATAAAATCTTGTAAATGGAAAACGGGACTGTTTTAAGACATCACAGTGAAGACACACTGGAAAGCAAAAAGACTGATAAAGACCGCTTCCCTCAGCTCCACACATGTACACAGAAGGACAGTGAGAAGACAGCCTGCTGAAAATAGAATTTTTGTCTGAATAAGGACCTAAGGAAAATGGAACATAGAATAAACCAGAAATGTAAATGTAGACTAACAATAAAGAAAGCCAAAAAGATTAAGGATGCAACCTGCTAAAGGCATAAAGAGCTTGTAAAAACTCCTCTTTCCCAACACAGAAGTAGAATCCTCGCCAATGGTCACCCAGTTGTACCAAAGTGTCAGGGCAAGGTAAAAGAAGACATGACTGTAACAGACTAGTTAGATGAACGGTTTGTATTACTGTTCATTATAGAAAAAGTTTCCATCTTTCAGCACTTCTCTGCAGGGGGAATATGCTAAAGAATCACTTTAAGGCTGAAGGTCAGCAGAGGGAGTTGCAGAAGAGACCAGCCCAGACTATACTCATCATGCCTTCTTCAAAATCTGGGTACTGAGTTGTAATTTAATATCTACATTAGCTTTGGCACTGAAACATGATGCTAATTTTTTTCAGAGATCTCAAAGGAAGTGGAAACTGCACATACAAATTTTCATGCTAGGTAAAGTGGTTACACTGAGAAGAAAGCAGAGAATTAGAACACATATTCAAACACAATGGGTAAGTGTCTAATTGACTTTTGTACTAGGAGTCATGTCTCACAAACCACTTAAAGTTGTTTAAAGGAGCAACGAGCAGGTAGAGCAAGATGATACAAAAGGACGTGAAGACATCCATTTGCAGAGCCTCTTAGAGAAACTAAACTGTCACACATTACAAGGAAATGTCCTCACATACATAAATTATTCTTTAAATGATAAAAATGATCACGAATAAAAGGCCAGTTACACACTGTAGGAATTTCAGTGAGGAAGTCTCCCAGGGAGTTACAATAGAGCCTGCATCGCTCAATATACCCTAAATAGCCTGTATAAGATCACCGATAGTGACAAAGCTTCAAGATGAGATAGGTTCACTAACCCTATATCAGAGGCTTTCAAAAGGTCTCCAGTCTTCAGCAAATGGGTTGTCAGCTGAACTGCAACATTGACAAACGCAAAATCATCAGCACAGGAAAACCAGTATTATGTTAAAGGTTATATATTAGCTACTGCTGCTCAAGAACATGGCATAACAATAGCCTATCTGAGCCAGATCCACCTCACATAAAGTTCTGCCTGACTGAGGCCAATAGCAAATGTTTATAGATAGAAGCATGAAAAGGCAGTTAATGGTCCTTTCCCAGCATACTCTCCCATCTCCTGACACTGTGATGCCTGAACCTTCTGAACCAGCAACATTCCTTGTGTTATTTAATAGCCATTGATTAATTTTTCAGTCATGGATTTCTTTAATTATTTTGTAAATAGTTAAATGTTCATGTAAATTTGTGGTATCTGTACTATGCTATAGCACAAGTTCCTCAGTGAAATGCTTCATTTTATAAAAAGAAATTAGGATGGTTCCCTGAAATTACAGCTCACTAGCCTGCAGTCATCAAATGAACTATGCTATTAAAAAAGGGAATTAATTGGAAAGGTGTAGCAAGCAAAACAGGAAACACCATAAAGCCACAGTGCTGATAAGTGGTGTGCCCACATTTTGATCACTGGACCCTCTGCTGGTCATCCTAAGAAAGATAAGTTAGAGCCTGTAAAAGAGTGCAGGGCAATAGAAAGAATACCATATGGGAAGTCTTTCATAGGAGGAAGTTTTAAATAAAATAAGATACTTCAGCTTGTAAAAAGAGATGAGGAAGGAATGATAGATAGAAAAAAATCAGAGCAGTTTGAAAAGGAAGAATTCAAATGTAGGAGTGAGAAACATCTCTTTGGTTTCCATAATTCTTCAGTTTTCAATTCTCCTAGATAACATCCATAGAGATTAGATTTTTTTTTAGATTTTTCAAGAAGAGATAGAATAACAGGAGAACAAAGCTGCAAGTAGTTGCTGTTGACACTTCAGATTTTACTGCAGGAATTGGGAGAAGTGGAAAGAAATCCCAATTGTAGTTTCTGCTATTCCAGAAAGCTCACAATGAGACACTTCCCGTGGCCCTGACAGTTCGAGACAGGCAACTGTGCCCTTTAAATCCTTACATCCCTCTTGAGCAGGGAGGTTGGACTAGATAACCCACTGTGGTCCCTTCCAAACTGACACATTCTATGATTCTGTTAAACCAATACAATCAGCATTTTCTATGTGACAGTTTCTTTCAAAGAATTTGTACAGAGCTCAGTTCTGCAACAGGGTATTTGCTGCCCTGGTTTTCTAGAGGACACTGTCTTGATCCTTGTAGAACTGTGCTATGAAATAAGGACTTTCTGAAACATCTCTATAATCCATCAGTCTTCTAAACAAACAAATATTCAGAGAAGAATTAGCTAAAGAATACTGTAGCATTACTGTGGTGCAGCAAGAGAAATATTTATATATTTAAAGAATCTTTTTCAGTGTATATTTAGTACTAAAGAGATGTGTTTCTGAATCATTGCCACACCAAAAGCATAAAGCACTTGTGTATAAACAAAAGGGGTTTTTCTTCCCTTGCTAATGTAAATTGCAAGTGCATTTAGAATCTCTCCCTTAGAGTGTAATATAGCCATTAAAATATATAGGAAAACATTTGATACATGTCAGATCAAGATGTGACTTGAAGAAGAGGAGTATGATGTGAATGTTGTGTATCATTTCTGACGTGTATCATGTGTGTGATGTATGATAGTGACTCTAAGGAACCAGTGTATGCTCCTTCTCTTCCCCCAAAGCTACTGATAGCATTAACACAATGGTGGCTCCTTACTCCCGTCTCATGATGCTTTTCAAAATTTGTGTTCCACAAAGAATTTCATTTCTTATTAACCAACAGACAATGGGCTGAAGGTCTTTTTCATGTTTGTAAAGGTTGTATTCTCCCCATGTGTCTCTTGCAAGTTACAACCTATTTTTTCTTTCACTTTTAACCTGCTGTTACTTGAGAACTGAAAGAAAAAAAATCTACTGCACCAGAGCCACAAATGGCAGCTTTGTACACCAGCTGCATTGAATAAGTTATTCATGTGATAACTTGATAGTAAAGCAAATAAGAAGATATAAGACGAATTCATAGCGCCAAATTTCCATTAGCTAAATGTTTAAATTTTCGATACATGTCTAAAGCACAGTCCTAAATTGGAGTGACTCAGCGCACCCCAAACCCTTCAGTATACCAGTTCATCCTGATGGTGTGTCAGGACACGATGGGGATGGTCACCACCCCTCTGCATGTCTTGACAAAAACACAGGTGTCTAAGCAATCCAAGCTGGAAGCAATCTTTTGTTTGACATGGAAAGGTCTACCAATCCAGTGGGAATGTAGGATACAAAGGAAAGCTTATCCAGCACACATGTTAGAGAGAGGCAGAGATAACCAACTCCCTGAAGTTACTTGTAAGTAACAATAACTCGAAAAAAATAGCAAGAGTCAAGACTGGAAACCTGGAAAGTCTGAAGTTATATCAAATAGGGAGCCTACAAGAGAGTTGAAGAGAGACTTTTTACGAGGGCATGTAGTGACAGAACAAGGGGAATAGCTTCAAACTGGAAGAGAGAAGGTTTAGATTAGACATTAGAACAAAATTCCTTACTCAGATGGTGGTGAGACACTGGAACAGGCTGCTCGGAGAAGCTGTGGCTGTCCCATCCCTGGAAGTGTTCAAGGCCAGGGTGGATGGAGCTCTGAGCAAACTGGTCTAGTGAAGGGTGTCCCTGCCCATGGCAGGGGAGTTGGAATGAGATTATCTTTAAGGTTCCTTCCAACCCAAACTATTCTGTGATTCTCTTCTATGATAGCAATGTCTGCTTCTAGTACTTAGCAATGGAACAAATACTGCTGTAAATTGTACTAAATTATATCAAATGTTTTAAGAACTGACACATAGAGATAATTTTATTTACTTCTGAAACTTTTTTTAGTGATTTCTCACATTATATAGCAATCTCTGCCTATCTCACCCACAGACAACCTTTATAAAGTAATCATTAATTATATTTATCCTATTTGTCCTATAGAAAGGTTAGTCAAATAACAATGGTCAAATGTGGTGTCAAGAAAATATTCCATTAAGTCACCAAGAAAGAAATTGATAGAAAAGTAATGATGACTGGAATGGAGCCCACTATTTTTCAAAATAGTTACAATGTTCTTGTTTCCAAGAAAAGTAGGCACAGTTATCTAACATATATGGATTTCAGTATCATGTAGGAAATTATTCTTCAAATTGAAATATGCATATATGTACAGCTGTGAAGTCTGTAAGGTTGGTAAACACAGTGGTTTTACTTCATCTGCATTTTCTTCCAGGTTCATTTGAAAGAGATGCTACCAAGCCAAAAAGAGAAAGATGACAGAATTTGCTAAGGGTAAATGTATTTAGTAAGACAGATCCTATTTATTATCTTCATTAATGGCTTTCAGAGGAGAAAAAAAAGGATTGTGATCAACAAATTTGCTGATTAAACAAGGGTAACAGTCGCCAGGGAAGTAGAAGAAGACAAAGAGAGATAGGTGACCTGCAATAGTAAAAAAGCATAACAAAATGTAAAAGACTAATAACAATTTTTGCCATTAGCCCATCAGCTGGATGAGCAAAGAAAGGGCAGGGTAGTGATATATTGACTGATACAGAAGTTTGAACCATCAGATAATGCCTCTCCATCATCTGCAATCTACAGGCAGATTATGTCTAGGCCTGATGTCCATCTTCCCTCTCATCCCCCACAAGCCCTGCCAGATGCAAACCCACTGAAGCAGCCTAGTGGAAGAGCATGGAGAGACCACACAGGTACTGCACCATGTTAGCTGGCACACTTCAGAGGCAGAAAGAGACACTGGATATGAATGTTTGCATCCAAATACAACTGAAGCAAGGCATCACTCCCTTGGCAAGTCCCACATCTGTAAGGCTCCTCTCATAGAGGGTGAGGAGGGCAAAGTATTTGAAAAACATCTTTAGATGTAGATATCTGCTCTCAAGCAAGGACTACGACCTGTCAATAGCAGCATGACCTGAAGAGGTGACCAGCCCATCCATCCTATGTTTTGCTACATTTGGCCTTTCACATTATCTTGGATGCTGCACGGCAGGAATGTACAGAAGCAGTGTCTGTGTTGAACAATGCCCGAGGCAGCACACCCGTCCAGCATCTACCTCACTGCGACTGTGACATGGGCACCCAATTAATCAACAGGAATCATCGACTCCAGGAAGAACTATCACTTCAAGATCAATTCTGTCAATGGCAGACCTAAGCTGGCAGTATACAGACATATTTAGAGGACTCTCTCTGCCATATGCTCCACAGTACCTGTAATATCCAATTTATATCATTTTACAGAATAACCTCCTCATTCCCACAGATAATAGAAACTTATGATATTGTTCAAGGGACATCAAACACGTTTTGAACTTATTAAGAAGTTGAAAAGAATTAACATTGCAGAATTTGAGACACCTGATGTTGGGATATTACATGTTTCTAAAGGATTGTACAGCTTTCCTTACCAAATGTAATAGACCTTATTTATTCCTGGTTTACAACATACCAGAAGAAAAAATATATCCTTTAGCATATATGATGATATTTATTTCACCGATGAACTGAGAGCTGAGTTGTAGTTTTTAATACCAAAATAATTTTTTAAATTATATTTATTTCATATATTTCTAGTATTATAATTTCTAGTTTATCTAAAATGGGAAATATAGAGCTCATGTTTCATTTGCTAATCTAACTCTCTGTTGCTGTCACTGTACAGAAACGGCATGTGTTCAAAAAAAGAACAGTGAGCATTCATTAAAGGTCTCTGCAAAGGAGATGCAAAAAGTGTAATTAAAATTGTTATAAACCAATTGCTTTTCAAGAGGAAACTTCTTGTTCAAGGCTTTGCTTTCAACCATTGTTTTTGCAAAGGGATGGGATTACTCAGTAGCTAAAGAGAATCCTGGCCCTTCCACCCAAAAATATGTGCTGAGGAGTGACAGTCTCCAGAGACAAAGATGCATA
Organism: Atrichornis clamosus; assembly: GCA_013400975.1. Lineage (NCBI taxonomy): Eukaryota > Metazoa > Chordata > Aves > Passeriformes > Menuridae > Atrichornis > Atrichornis clamosus. The sequence continues at coordinate 17,357 of WBMZ01010009.1, forward strand.
AACCCCCCATGTTTATACTTCAAGCTGTCTTAGAAAGACACACCAACTACTGTTCACAGGGATTCACACCTCATAGTGTGGTTTGGTAGTAAAAATAATGATCTCTATGACAGTTTGCCAGATCACATTACATGCATATTGAGTTAGGAGCAAAAAGAAAGCTCCCACTTAAATAACTGGTTTTCAAACTCTCCTTTAAGGTTGTAAGTTTCACAACTCATAACAATACTCCAGCACATGTAATGCTTACATTAACTAAAGCTCATGGTAATTTTTTTTATCTTTTGTTGTGACACAGAGTGGGGGGAAAAAGCAGATTTGTCAAACAAATGGAACATTTTCCAGAAATCTTTCATTCCAATAAAAAGGTTCTTGGCCTTAGGATACACTTTCTGTTCTTGTGGCCCAGAACATTCCCTCCTGAATAGCCAGCGAACACTTAAACACTACATGCTCCATGGAGTCCCATATCCAAATCCCTGTGCTATCAGACCATCCCTAACTGAACTTTTTGAACATCAAATCTGTAGTTATTAATTGAAAACTAAACAGGACTGACAAGAAAGATTTGGAAGTTCCACATGATAAAAACAGAGATATGTCAGAGGCATGTTCCTCTGTGGAAATATTATTCTAATTATCTCATAGTGAGGTGGAAAACACAGACCAATTTTAAAATGTGCATTTCATTCCATTTCATCACCATTGATATAGCACGTGATTAGATTAGGCTAGATTTCTAACCAGATAAATAGTAGGCATCTTACTGATGAGATGCCAGTCTTAGATAGGGGGATTTTTGCTCAAATTTGAAATATACTATTTACTTTGACAGTCAGTTTTAGATGTCACTCAAAATCCTAGACTGGGAGTGGTAGTGGAATTTTAATTTATTTTTTGAGGTATGTCACAGCTACCCATATCAAAGAAAATGGAAGTCAGAATCACCTGTTTTTGTTTAGAAATGGAGGTCTGCTTTACTTTTGGTTTTAGAAGACAGAATAACTTCCACTGACACTATTTAGTCTGTTTTAAAACCATAATAAGGTTTCACTGAAAGCATTTTACCATCGTAACCTTACATTGTAATGGCTTCCTAATAGCACTGTCAAAAAGATCCTTATAGACTCGCTGTGAAATAGTTTTCCCATAATAACTTTGTATCTCTGACTTCATTGTAATGATTTCATCGTGAGGTCATGGACTAGCAATGAATCCCTTTTGCCATTGAAATCTTACAGTTCCTCATTACAGCCTCAGTCACCACAGCATTGTGATGGGGCTCCCCTGGATAACAATGAGACCATTTCCTTCTCATACATTAGGCTCAAATAATATTACCACCCTAATGATATAGTCAGGGGTTAGGAAAGAGTGAGCCATCCCCTTGCTCTTTTCAGTCTTTCAGTTCAGCGTTTGATGCCGGTGGCTGAAGGTGTGTGGTGTGGCTGCTGAACTGCCACCCTTCTCTTGTAATTGTGAATGGCGGCTACACACCCTGCAAGAATAGCCAATTCTAAAAGAACAAAAACAGTAAAAGAGCCTTTTTACTGCTTCTGGACCCCAGTTCAGCAAACACTTAAGTTCAATCCTCTTCAGCAACAAGTCTAAGTATGTGATTAATTTTAAACCTGAATTAAAATCTCCTTAACTCCAGCAAGATCTAAACACATGGGCAGGTGCTTTCTTGTATTGAGTCAGACTTGCGAACATTGTCTGTAGCACTGAGCTCATGTTCTCACATGTCAGACTTCTCAGCCTAGCTGCTGCAAGACAAATCCTGAAAAGTGATGCAGGTTCTGAACTCCTACCAGGTTCAGTGGAACTCTCAAACCCTACAGACTTACAGGGAGTGCCGTGAAACAGCCTCAGCTCTCCCATCAAACCCACAACCCTCCAATCCCACAGCTCTCCACTGCTACAGAAATTTTTATCTCCTCTTTATTCAGCTTTCTATGGTGAAATGAATACTCCTGATACAAGTTCTTTAATCAAGCTGACTTAATGAAGCAGACAATTCCCTTTAGCCTGTCGCCACAGGCTGTCTTCTGCCAGGCTCCTAAAATCCTTGCTGTAATTTTCCCTTCCTTGTGGACTTGGAAAAGTATGTTCTCAACAGACTTGAACTTTAGGCTACTGAAACCTTGAGTTACAATTGTTCTGCAATTGTCCCATTGCAAGTTCAACACTGGCTGATGTTCCTTGTGCTCTCACTGATGTTGCTCTAAAATCCTCCTACCTTCATATAACTTGCTGATGCTGATTACCCTTGAAAGATGTGGAAAACCAATTCCCAAGTCAAAACAGAAGCTATCCATGTCATCTGCTCCCTCAGAGAATATGAAAGGAACCTAGAGGTGCTGCTGCATGTGAAAGCTCCTTAGAGCCAAGAAGGAAAATTGGAATGATGCAATTGTCTTAACATTTTCTCAGCTTCTCTAAAACTGATGACAGGAATGCCAGGCAATAAAGGCAAGCATGGGCTCAGCCATTCTTGACATTGCCTCTTTCAGTTTGATACAGATGGTATTATTAATGAAACCTATAATGGTAAATATGAGATAGATGTTTTTTCTTCTATTGTTGCAGCTACCTCAAATGTTATGTTTTAGGTTTATGTATGGCTATGCAAGTATGTCCAGAAAAACTCTGTAAACCCGTGGATGCCTTTACAACAGGCATCTACCAAGAAAGTGATAGTCTGTAGAAAACAGGTGAACAGGGAACTCTTTCAGTTAGTTGCAAAACAGACCCAGATCAACTTCAACAGAGTATTTTTCAATTACTTAGTTGGGGCAGGAAGAAAATGTTGTTTCATTCAACACAAAATGTCATTTTGAAATCAAAATAAAATGCTTTGTTTTCAGACACCTGCTAAACAATTCCAAAATTTATTGAGGGACAGCTTTTAAAAAAACAGTGTTCATATCCTCCATTTACTTACCCAATGGCTCAGCAGTCACTAGATGAGAAAGACTTGTTTGGGTACCTTCCACCACCTTTAAAGAAAATGCTGTCTACCCAGTTTCACTAAGTCCATTCAGGTTTTCCCCACTTCAGTGCCAATTTTTTTTCCATTTTTTTTACTTTAAACTCTTTCCCAACACATTTCTTAAAAAATGATTAACTGGATATCTTATCAAATACCAAGTTGCAAACTTCCTGGAAAGAAAACGTAAATTTGTTTACCAAAGACAGCGAATAACACTTATGTCTTTTCCAGAATAAAAGAAGCAAGAAAACTACTATTTCTCTTGTGGTTTAATATGAATCTTTATAAAAAGATTATTTTAAATAAATTGTCTGTAAATCCATAAAATAAACAAATCCTCTTTTCATGAGCTCCAGTCAATTGATCTGAAAATAATCCCATGAAGATTTTATTTAGAAAGTTGAACACCTTCCTCAAAAAAACATATACACTGATGCAGACCAGTGACTTTCAGTTACCAAGGTGTATCTACAAATTTTTAATCTTTATACTGACTCTATAGCCAACAAACTTACTCTACCCTAACGTTCAGCAACAATAGTCAATACTCAATACTCCTCACCACCACGTGAAAATGATCTTCCTGGGCCAGCCATCTACTTAATATAAGTTCTTATCAAACTCTCTTACGTTTGGCTGCATAGGTTTAAATATATACAGTTTAAATCTTTTCCACTATAATTTAGAGTACATGGCACATATATACAAGTCAAAATGGCTATTACAGAAAATGTAATCAGCAATTCCTAAAAAATTGGATAAATGAAGTGTGAGATCCAAAATCCTTCTGAACTAAGTGAAAAGCACTTTCTCTTTTTAACTGTATGCAGTTGTATTGACTCAGGTGTCGGCATTTTTCACCTCTGCCATTTTTATGGTTCTATATATTTTTAAGCAACAACAAAAATAATATAGCTCCAGCTGAAAAAAAGCTTAGAAAACTATGGATCAAAATAATACAAGATGCCCAAAATCTGTAAGAGGTAAAATGTATTAAAAAAGGGGGACTACAAATTCTGCAATCCTTCAACATGTAGAGAGAATACAAAGTGCTGCTAGACAACCACATCACCCCTTATTACACAAATGACCTTATGGATAAAGTATGTGTAGTGAGATTTCATACCTACCTTTTCTACACACTCCATGTTCTTAGGCAAATTATTGGGGGGAGCAGGGGGCAGAGAGGAGAAAAGACCTGTATTCCAAAGGATGGCAACAACTAGATAAAGAATAGTTAGATAAGCAAGACGTGTTTAAGTAAGTTGCATTTTGCTGCAGGTTTAAGAAATTCCAGTGCCTTGCTTGGAGTGTCTGCAGGGAGTATTATCGCATGCAATTCTGCTTGAGTGTTTACTACCTCTGAGCAAAGCAAGCAAGACTTATGAGCATCTCCAGGTTACTAATTTCTCAACCAGTGCAAGATGCCACTGGGAAGTGACCTTTGATACCACCAAGCAAAGCTCTGAAAAAGCACATTCCTGAAACAGAAAATATTGGAGATGGTGCCAGTAGCTGACATTATAGTCCTGGAGGAATGATATACCAAAGCTCTGCTTCAATTTGAGCTAAGCTACCAGTGAATCCAATATAAAGAATCCAATATAAACAGGCATATCAAATATGCTTCAGCAGCCTAGAAGCACAAACTTCTGAGGTTTTCAGGGAAAGCATGTATCTTAAATCATGCAGTGTTTTTAAAAATCTCAACTAAATAGACTTAGTAGAGGTTTTTATTGCAGGTTAGATTTGTTGGGTTTGTTTGGGGTTTTTGCGTGCATTTTGTGGTGTTTTTTAAGCATACACCAAAGAAAGAACTGTTTTCTTAAATATAAAGACAAATGTATTTTATGCTCTTCCCCACTTCTGCCCATGTATGTGTACTTCAACATACTGAGTTTGGTCCTATTCTGGCAAATTAAATGAACAGAGCCTAAAGTCACACCATAATGAATTAGAAGTGAATTTACTGACCATATAAAAGTAGCTTAGGGGGGAAAACTGATGCCATTGCAGAGATTTTGAGCTCCATATTGCATATATGCAATTCTGCACTTTCTACCAGGAAAAGTATCACAGTGAGGAACAGATACTGCAAACCACATCTCCCTTAAAGCTTAAATAACGGAGTTACTTGACAAAATTCACATCTAAGCAGCTTCAGTTCTAGTAGGTTCTTTCATTCCATGATGCTCAATTATTCCCTTTCTTCACCACTCATTCCAGCACTCACTGGGGTGAGGCATAGTGGACATGAGCAGAGGTTACAAGGACAAAGTATGCTGTGCATGAGATAATAAAAATATATTGTCTCTTATCTTTTCCACCCCAACCAATTCTTTAGCTTCCTTTTACAGACTCTCAGTGACTACCTCTGCTCTGCTTGAAAAGATGGCTCAATTCATCCCTGCTGGGTGACCAAACGTGGTGCTGTCTCACACATCTGAGAAGAGGCAATTTAAGGCATACACTCCTTTCTCCTATTTTGGGAAGCAAAGAAAAGCTGGAGGAAAAAAAGAAGGGGAAAATCTCGCCAGGCTGAAATTGCAGATCAGATCAAGGGATCTGTACCTGTACTATGTACACCACTCTGAATGCAAATGGTTGCGAGTAAAAGGGTGATCACCAAAAAAAAAAAACCACCATTCCACCATAATATCTTAAGACTAAATAAAAATATTAGGCAGAGTTGCCAAACCTCCAATGTCATGTGGCCTTTGCAATTTCTGTGAATTCCTGGAAGGTAAGTGTTAATTACAGTATGTGGACAAAAACTAATGACTTGTTTTGGAGTTAATGTCCCATTCAAAAAGGATTACTGCTGTTATCAACCACATCAGGCAATTAATGGCACCCATAATGCTTAAAAATTAACAGTAGCAGCATAGCTGAGTGACTATTTTGAAAAACTGGTCATTCCTTAGAGATTAATGAGCAATTTTCTGTCAGAGTGCAGGATGCACTCTGGTAGAAAACTGACAAAAGAGGCACCATCCTCAGGGGATTATTTTTAACAATCCATTTTGTTGCGCATATTTAAAAGGAAATTTGGTAGATATCACTGCCTTTACAGAAATATATTCTCATTTATTTTTCCCTTTAAACATTATAAGCCAATATATGACAAGTTACACTGAACCAGATATCTAGAATCTAAAATTACTAATTACAGAGAAAGAACCAACAAGGTGTAAAACACTGCATAAGGATTTTTTCCCAATTGCTTTCATTTAGGTTTGTTAGACAAATAAGTATCAGCATTGTAGACAATTAGATTTCACTTAAATCAGTCACAATCAATTAATGTGAACTGTTTCACTATTTTTGCATAAGTGTCCCTAAGCAGGCACTCTGTTTTAAAGTAAAACATTTCAGAAGAGATGTGTGTGATCAATAAATTTAATTGGAACTGTAATGAGTGTGATTCTTACTAGAAAGTTGAAGTGTGGCTTTTAAAAATATCCACATATTCTTTTGTAAAGAATTGTAAAGAATTGCCCTACTTTAAAACTTCCTTTTTTTTTTAAATCAAAACTTAGCCAAGGTTGTATTTTGTTTCCCCATTTATCAGTTTGGCCATTGAATTACACCCGCACAGAGTAAGACTGATCAGGTGTGTAGCACACAATATAAACTTAGCACAAATTATAGAATGGGCCAGCAGCTCCCAACTATCCCAGCTCACACGAATATTTCATATGAAAAATCTGGCTATGTCCCACAACTTGGGCTTGCAGCTCAGGTCCAGGTCTGAGTCTCCTTTTTTGCCTGAGACTTGCTGATGCTCCTATCTTAATTCTCTCACAGAGCCTCAGCAAGTTCAACATTTATAGCTCTGCAGTCCACTTCTAATAAAATTATACACCATCACCAAGGGCATCCTCTGTGGGCCTGGAAGAGATTGGCATATATAATCAGTTTACAGGTAGGAGGGAAAAAAGTTTCAGTGTGAAAATATTGCAGATTGATTTGTGTTGCACAGCAGTCTTCACAAACCAAGATCCTCTTCCAGAGGCTGCAGAATTGTTACAGCTGTTCATGATGTACCCCTGAGCAGATCCCATCCTGTCAATGAGCCCAGATGACAGAAGAAACAGTAAAACTTGCTTCTAGAGAAACAGAAGCAAAGGTGGAAAAGGTGAAACAAAGAAATCAGGAGCCATTGATTCCCTCAGAGAAAATTCTGCAAAGGTCTTGGCCTTCCTGAGAATCATCCGGCAGGTGAAAAAAAAAAAAGGAAAGCATAACAGAACTAGGCAAGTTTTAACAAGGATGTTCAGGCTGCCTGGGTAAACGACTTTCTTTTCCAAGGACCTTTCTGAAAACAAGTAGTTTTTCCTTCTTTCGTTCAGAATTTACACATTGCAGTCCCTAAAAGTAATCCAGTGCAGGGTCCCTGGCAGTGTGTTTCTGAACAGTCTCCCTCCACCTCTCGTCCTGGCTGCCGTGACTTTAGCTGCGAGGCTTGGCAGTGGTCCACAGCTTTGTCCCAGTGTTCTGGCGGCTGCTCTCCAGCATATGGTCTATTCATTTTCTCCCCAGCTGTTACTCAGCCAGGGAGACCATGCTCTCTCCCAGATACAGACCTTTGTTAAGAAACAGCGAATCAATTTTCTCCTTGGTAAAGGGGCAGGAGGAGCTGAGGGGAAGTGAGCAGGTATTCACATGAACCTCCCGCATCCTGAGCTGAGTGCTGATACAGAGGGTGCTCTAACTGAATAGCCCGTCAAGCCTTCAGAGGACGATTCAGACTCTTTGGTGTGGAACACTGTTTAGGAGTATGTGGCAATCAACGTCCTTACCTCCCTACTATTTTTGCAACTCATTTATCCTTCACATTTTTCTTCCTAGTGATGCCTGAATGATTTTTGCTTTTATTCTTCATACATTCTTAGCTCTATAGACTGTTACAATATAGTTATAGCTTCTTAACTTAGGCCCTCAGTAGTTTTCCTTTTAAGTAAACAAATTCCTTAGGACCATGCCTGGTTTAAGTTCCCTCTGGGAATCAAGGACAAGACACCATCCCAACACATTCTCTCGTAAACAACAGGGGTCTTCTAGAGACATTTTCTCATAACAACTGGGGAAGAGAGACACAACTAACAACCTCTTTCTCATAACAATTAATACCTTCCTGAAGACTTTCTCAGAACACATACCATCTCTAACAGAGAAAGCTGATTGGAGATTCATGCCAAGCACTTCCATACCTGTATTCCTAATTGGAGGTTGTAGTTGGGTATGCTACTTGGGACACATGAAAACGGCACTTTTTTCTGTATCGTGTGCATCTCGGGGGGACATTCTTGGCGAGTTGTGCACCATGGAAAGCTTCCATTAAAGGTAACCCCATTTTATCAGCTAACCTTGTCCAGCCTTTGATTTATGTAGGACCAAGAAGGCTTCACTGGAAGGCTCCAATGATTCTTCTGGATCTTAGATTCCTTACAGATTAAATTGCATGGTACCTATGCCAAAATGTGTGTTCCTGGTAGAATTTAAAATAAAGGGACCTTCTGTGTCTTTCAGTAGTGAGCAAGGTCAAATGAAGAGGAATGAGAAATTGACTCATCTCTACTTAGATTGTAGGGGTATGATTTGACTAAACAGTTGTGGTAAAGCCATACAGAAATAGTGCTGCAAAATTATCAGACCTTACCTAAAAATTACCTTAAGTACTCTGCAAATAAATACCAATAAATTAAAATGTGTAAGACCATTTGACAATTAGAAAAGGTACATTGAAACACTGTCATTGGCCCACAACTCAGAAACGCAATGGAATAAAACCACAAGGAAGAAAAGATGGGGTGTGATTTGAAGAAGAAGAAGAAAGGGTTGGTGCATCAAGGAAATCAGACTAGGCCTGGACTAAAGGTGATTTTTACAAACTCCCATTAAGAAAGCAGTTCTCTACATGAAAGGGAGATATTTCATGGCATGCTCATTTGGCTGCTTTCCACCAAATGACCAAGACTAGTAACTACTGGAGTTGTTGGAACTTTCTTTCAACCAAGAAACTTATTGTCTGATTTCAGTTCTTTCTAAATAAAATAAACAAAACACTATCAAGCACAAATAGCAAAAAAAACCCCAACACCAAAAACCCACAAAAATTTTCACATGAATAAGGTGCTGGACTAAGGAAGAGAAAAGGCAAGTAACAGCTGTCAGCCATATAGCCAGAAAAAAGAAGAATGTAAAGTACAAAAAACATCAAAAGACATTTCCATTTATCACAGTTTCCACGATTTTTTAACTGTCTGGGATAGTGTTGTGAGCATAGCAGCATAAGAGCCTGATCAAATAATGGATTTATGAACAGAAAAATGCCAAGGAAATGGATCACAAGCTTGACAACCAGTTCAGATGTAGCTGGAATAAACTTGTACTTCCCCTCTTAAATTTTTCACATGTGTAAATCTGTCTCGGGTTGTACATGGCAGAGGTTGGATGGGACTCAAAGGGAAAGTCCCTAGTATCTCCCTGCAATTCCATCTGAGGTGATCCAACATATAAGAGTACAATAGTTTTCCTAGCATTTATGTTGATTACTACCTGGGAAATATTCTCACTCTTGCTGCTGTTGCTTTGGCAACAGTCACAGTCACAAAGATAGTGGCAGTCTCTTACTGGTTTGACTTCAACCCTGCTTCTTCTTTCTCCCATAGATTCACCTCCAGTAGGTCCTCAGTATCCTGCTCAGCATAACTTCCAGGTCATCAGGTCACGCTGGGTCTGTTTCTTTTTCTTTCCTCTTTCTGCTATGGATTCGCCAGTGCTGACCCCAGACCTTCATCTGAAAGAGAGAGGCACCTCAAAGTTTGTGGATGAGGGCTCATGGAACACTAAGGAAAGACTGCAAATTCTTGGTGGATGGTCAGTTCTCAGACTTGTCCATTGCTGTGGTTTTCAGAACTAACACCAACCGCTGTTTCTTTTGCCCCGAACTAAGCTAAAGCTCCTTTACCATCCACATACACTGGTGTGCTCTCACTAAATACATGGATTAGCATGACACTCAGCTTTCCTTTGAGAGTGCACAGAGATAAAACTATCAGGATAAGATGGCAGGACAGTGAAGGGACAGTGAAGTAACCAATAACTCTAGAGCTGAGTGCATGCACTGAAAGGACACTTTGCTCTAGCTTTCATCATCACAAGACAGCAAAACCACAAGAGCAGTGACAAGCAGAAAGCAGTGGGGAGGGAAGAAAACTTCTCCTTGGAGTGGCAGATTAATTTGTACTGCAAGAACCACATCAGAGTCATGATTCAACAGATAAGGAATTGCTAATAAAAAGCATGCTGGCATTTTCAGAGGTGTCTTGAAGCCCTTAGCAGAATGCACAGTGACAAATTTTGCCCAGGTCCCTACCTCCTGAATTAGGAATCATGGCCTCCCATATAAGATGGTCCAGAGGACGACTCAAAACATTTTGCTATGAAATACTCAGTAGGAGTAAATCACATCAATTACTTTATTGAAAAAGTCTTTTCTTTCCCCCTATCCTCCCTTTCATGCTTTTTTTCCCCTCCCTCCTCTGCCTCATTTGCTGCTCATCTCCTTCTGGATTTTCTACTTGAGAACTAAGGCTTCCAACTCAGCTTTCTAAATTAGATGGCATAGATAAGATACTTCAAGATGTGCTTATGTGTGCCTAGTGCTTAGACCAATTTTGCCTTTCCTTCAGAGGTGGAAAGATTCATTCACATCTTCCATCTATGAATATAATCATGGCTGACTTAACAGTGTTCTGGTCAGCAATCACCAACCTCAAACAGATTTTTTTCATTTTAAATTCCTGAGCTGGACAGATTCTGCTGGTCAGATATGAGGCAGAGCATCTGAAATGAGGATTTAAATGGTAATCATACACAAACACATATGCATGTAGTCTCTGCTGCAGGAAGAAGGAAAAAGGTGAGAAATTCTCAGATATAAAATAGAATTGGGGAAACAAAATGAGCTTCACTCACATGTTCACTGCAAAGTAGATAGACTAGAACTGTTCTTAAAGTACAGCATAGACTTTATCCTCAATCTGCGTCGAGCAAATGTGTCAATTTTCAGTGGGCAGACAGGCAAGGATTTAAGGAGATACGAACAGCAGGGTGGGATTCGGGGTAAATCTCAGATAAGAATGTGGATTTCACCTACTATGAAGGCATATCCACAGGAACCACTGATATTTCTCCCCTTCTTTACTTTGTTATGGCTCCATTCCTTTTCAAACACAAATCTAACTACCTATCTACTAGTGGACCAAGACTGTGGCAGTCTCACTGAAATTAGTCAAGACTCTCTCAAGTAATCACTGGTCTTAGTGGATCTTTCTGCAGGAGCAGGTGTTTGTTAGCAAGAGAAGGGATTTCATAATCTGAACTCTATTTATTGAAAATCAATCTGCTATCAGGACTGTTAGAATCCCTGCACTGAGGATGCAGTACAACATTGGACCCTAGAAAATCTATTTCAGTTACAGAAATAACAAATATACAAGTTCAGAGGAGATATGTGAACACAGGAGTTTCTTTCACCTCTTTCAGACCAAACCATTGTGTCTTATATACTGATTCAAAACTTTCAAACTTGTGTATACACAATTTGGGGGCATATTTCCCAATTTCTCCTTTGTAAGCTAATCAATGAAATCTATTTGCACGTCTCTGATCTTCTCCCTGTACTATCCAGAAATCCCAATAGTAAATATACACAAATCATCTGGAATTCTGCTCCATGCCCAGAGGAGTCCACCACATCTGTGAATCCCATAGTTCTACTGAAGTATTAAATGTCTGGCTAGGAATGCACATTCAAGCAACATTGCTTGTTTCCATTCTCTACTTACAAATACATTTGCCATGGCCAGTCTATTTTCTGAAGCTAGCTGCTAGAGATATTCTAGATTAGGAATCTCTGGCCCTTGTTTTACTGTGCACCTTAATAATATGCTATTAAATCAGTTCTCCCCCTGCAACCACCCCAACCCAATCCCTTAGGCTTTAACACCACTCATTGAAGGCCACCTTGCTCATGCTCCTCTGAAGAGACTTCCCTTAACAGATTGCTTCTCGGTTTTATCAGAATGAGTATAAATACAGGCTATCTCAACTCAGCAGCCTAGCTGCTCCTTAAAGTACTGAATTATCTCTGTTGCCTGCTGTATCAGCAGACTGAGAGATAGCAGCCCTGAGAAAATGAGTCCATCTTGGTATGACTCATTTCCATGAACTCTTGGTTCCTTGTATTTTGAATTAAATTAAAATACACTGATTGTTACAGGCATACTGGAAAAAATCAATATTTGACCCAAATACCTTCAACAATAACATGTTCAAGTGTTACAGTGATTTTCTCTGGAGGGCACAGATTAGATTCCATATTCATTTAGTCCAGAAACAACAATATCAATGGAATATAAATGTTAAGAGTTGAACCCACAAATTACAGGTAGATCAGAAATAAAGTTTGTGTCCTTGCTTTCTGTCAGACATTAGAGTCTGAGAGAATGTAACCACAAACCAAGAATCATGGAGTTCAGTACAACGAAGAAGCACTAATTGGTTTATCAAGCGAACCAGAAGATACAGAAGTACTTCTTGGGCTAAACAAGTAAATTATCATAGAAAGAACCCTCTCTAGCTTCCACATCATGTTGAAAACACAAGAGGAAGTAAACACATCACAAGAGAGGGAGGACCATCAATGTGACAAAGAGACAGAAACCAAACCATCCTTCAATAAAGCTCTATGAAATTCTTCCACCCCCTTTTCCTCGCTCTTCATGCTGTGTTGTTTTGTCTTTGTTAGCAGTTGTCTTCCTTTTCCTGGTGTCCTTACTTCTTCTCTCCTTTTCTTTTTTTTGGTCACTGCCAAAGCACACAGCCTAACGAATTCCACATATGTCAACATGAAGTTTGAAGCACACGTTTTCCTTTATTGTTTATGCGTATTCAAAAAAGAGGCTTGAGTTTGGAGCTTGGGGGTTTCAGTACTGAGCCCAAAGGGAAGGCATTCACAGAGCATGTGATATATCCCTTTCAAGAAGACCTGGAACATCTGCCATGAATGTAGCTCAGCAATCACGTGTGATGTTATTCTGAATGAAAGAGAGTACAAAAGACCTACTTGCATGTTTGAAACCTTATGGTAGCAATAAAGTGTAAAAATCTCTACAGTTCTAATGCAGTAATATAGCAAGTACAACTTGCACTATTTTTGTGCAATGTTGACTTTTTGGATATTCCTGTAGTGCTGTTGTATTTTCAGTGACAAACAATACAATTGCCTCTTTTGGAGTTTCTCAATGAAAACACATATTAATAGCACCAATCTGGCTCAAAAGTACAAGGTCATTCATACCCTTTCCAAATATATTATTCACCAAGGGCAACCACCACTACTAGAAGCAACCCCTTAGGTTGTTAAAACAGCAGTTCATCCCTTATGGTATGTTAAGCCACAGACATTTGAAGCAGGCAAAAAAACCCAAAAAGACAACCTTAATATATTTGCTTGCATGAAAATCACAAGTTTTTCCTTTATGCCTCTAACAGAAATGTTTCATTTCAATTAAAGGAATTGCATTTAGTATCTGCATATTTATCAGCTGCTGTCTGTTGTCCTAGCATATAAAGGCAGAAGATGGAATATGTTTTTACATCCATATTAAATAACATGAGAGATCTGGAACACATTATGAGTGTAGCTCAGCATAAACTTCTTAAAATGAGTTAAACTATGCACAGATCTCTTTGAACACCCTAAATGAACACTTGTCAAAATGGAAAAGGTGCCGTGTTTTCACTGAAAAGAAAGGGGTTTTAAAAAAAAAAAAGATTCAATTTTATAACCTACATAATTAGAGTAAACAAAGGGAAAGACAAGATACTGGAATTCTTTTCAGTTTGTGGACTTATTTATTTAGGGATTTGTATTGAAAATATTAAACTCAACAAGCCATCTATGATCTTTTCAGTCTACTGTATTTCACATCTTGAAAATATGAGCACATGAAATAAAGATATGATCAAGGCTGATATGTGATATTTTAGGCACAGCTTGTGTGGGATGACACCTGTGTTTTCATTTCAATACCAGGGATAGAGTGGTTAAAGAAAGACAAGGGCAACCTAAAATAACCAAGTTAGAAGCTACAAGCATTGTCCCACTATTAACAATTGTCTGTGAAGCCCACTGAGATCATCTCCTGTCAGCTTCAGCAACGTGGCAAGAGTCTGTTACTGCCATCTGCATGCTGTTTCCTGACTGTGACACTGCTCATATTGCCTGTTTGGATAAAACAATTCCACACAAACTGTGCTTTTTAACATACATTTTTAAAAACCCACACAATATTACATTGTTACTTTACAAAGAATTAAAAATGGTTTCATATGATGAAAAATTTAACACTTTTCTTCCCACCAATGGCACCTCCTCTACCAGTTCAGAGGGCTGTGGGGTGAATCAGATTCCTACTCATATCATTGACAGCAGAACCCCAAATCTGTGTAGTTAGTGGGAAAAGAGAGTGCAAAGAAACAACTGTAATTCTGCAAGCATTACCTAGAAGAGTCAAGTTTGACCCTTACTTCTGCTATGGAGTTTCTGTGTTACACTGTCAGCGTACAATTACAGAAATCCCTTAAATCAGACTTCCAGGTAATTGTATGCTTTTAATTTTATGGCTTCCACATGGTCCATGAAATCTGTTTTAGAGATAAGGTAAGTACTTAGGGTTACTCCCAATAGTCCAGAGAATCTTTGCTAGCAGAACACACAAATTATGAAAACAAATTATGAAATTATAGTATGGATGTAAATTATGAAGAAACACTTCCTATCTTGTTTTAAGAATGTTTGGGAATCAACAGCAATAGGAAAATTACATCATTTAACACAGAAACACACTGAAGTTATGTTAATAAGCAGCTAAGAAGCACTAGAACACTAGGCAAGACTACCATAGAAAGTATTTCTAACCTGACAAGGTCAGTATTTCTGTATTCAGGATTAAGTTTGAATCTTGCAAAGGGAACAAAAGGGAGGGTCACACCTCAAACAAGGAAAACTAAAGTAAATATCAAATTACTACTCATTTTGTGAGTACAGTACCACCACTCAGGGTAGTGAATTAGGCAGTTATTATAATAAAAATTATGTGAGATCTTGTCACTAAAGACACTTTTGCATTACATACAGTGTAAGGGGTTGTATTAAGATTGTAAAGACTTTTAGCATTTTCCATTATTTACAGTTTTGATTTTGCATCCTTAAAATTCTCCAAAGGAAGTATTTAATAATGTTAATACTGTTAAAGGATTGTTTTATTCTATTTTTATAATTTATTTCAGAGTGCAGACAGTCAACTTCTTCCACTGACAGGGATTCCAGTTCTTCACAGGAAGTCTCTACGCTGTTACATCTCAGAGTCTGTTGAGAGTACTGTCATATTTATCACATGCTCATCATGTTTTGGTCATGGAACTGACACAGCTTTGAATCAACAGGTAGAAATATATTCCATTGTAACGTGAATAATGCCAGCCAAACTGGGCTTTTGTACTCCATTAAACAAGTAAAATACACTCATGACAATAGAAATACAACAGCATAATTTAGTGGAAATTGAAATTCTATATTCCCAAAAGCACTCTAGTTCCTACTTCTCACTGAAATAATTTTGCAGGGATTTTGCACCTGAATAACTTAGAATATTTACGCCTTTAAATTTTTGGTTTTATTTTGCAGTTCATTTTTGAATGAGTAATTCGGACTGTTAGTCAGTAAGACCATGTTTGGGAGGTAACATACTATTTTCTGTATGCTGTGAGATCAATGGTCATGGTCAAATACCTCTTCATATTGGTCACCAATTTCCTTTTTGTTTACCACAAACTTTCTGGAAGGGCAGAGGTGAGAGGAAAGCAAACAATCTTGTCAATAAATGCAAAGTACCTTTAGAGGACTGAGAGAATTAATTGCCTACCACATGTAGCAGTCAGGTTATTTCCTGAAGGATAGTATTTCATAGATTGACAAGAAATAAAGGTAGTATCTGTTGAAAACTTATCTATCCGTTACTCTTACTGGTTCTTTGCCAGGCTAACCCTTTCAACAAAAGTGGTCTAATACATTCAGAAACATTTTAAAATTCAAGTTTCTTCTGCATCTCTTTGCTATCTGTTAATGTTTGGTTATTTTAACCATGGCTCATATCAGTAGTTGAGAGTCTTGCAATCTTCTATTTCCAACATCCCAAGAAATAAAAATATTTTCATTTTATAGATAGGCAACAAAATACATTGAGAAGACTAGAGGGCTACGGAGTTAGGGGCCCTACTACTCCTGGAAAGTCATAGACCAAAGTCTGGCATTAGGTTCCTAAACAATACCTGGAAAGAGCCTGTGATGTCACATTGGGATTTTGCCAAAGTCCTAGTCAGGAGTCACTTCCAGCTCGCTGATACTGCAGAGACCTGGTAAGCCCCAATGAAGGAATGTTAGTCTTTCTCTCTCTGACTGCATGCCACGGTCCCTTTACCTCCTTCTGGATTAAAATCAGCCTTTTCTCAAAAATTCATTTGGAAGACAGTTGCACGGCAGCTTCTGTCTCCCTTAATCCAGTGATAGAGGTGTAGTGAGTTTTAGTTTCTTGGTGAATTTTTTCCCTGTTTTTACAGAAAGACGCTGGAAGGGGGAGGGGTGGGTCCCTGCCATTTGTTCCTGGGTAACCATTTGTTACCCAGAAAACAATGTATGGGCCATTAATGATACAATGGACTGGCCAGAGCTTTCGCATGCCATTGTAATGGCTCCACATTGTAACAGAGAGAACGTTGTGGGGCTAGGCGACTCCGTAGCCGGGAAGGAGCCTCTGGGACTCACTCTCTCTTTGCCGGGCTTGGGGAGACAGTGTGGGAGCTCGCCTGCCCAGCTGCCCAGGGGTTCTTCCCTGCTGGTTCGCTGGACACCTGCATCTTCCGCTGCTGTATCACTGCCAGCAGATCTCTCCATCTGCGTGGGGGCTCCAGGAGGAGCCGGGTCTCCCGCGCCTTCTCTCTGTCCCTCCGGAGACAGCCAGCTGCCTGCTGCTTCAGCTGAAGACCCCAGCTGCCAAGGAGACGGTGCCGGACACGTGAGAAACCCGGGAAAACCGAGACCTTCTCCCCTCCACCTTCTCCCCGCCTCTGTTTCCCATGCGGCCATTGTGCCGCGGAGGTTCCCGAGCTCGCGCGGGAGCGCCCCCTGCACCCGTGGGGGACTCGTTACAGCCCCGGCGCGGCGCCGGCCTCACCAGCGCCCCCGCCCCTGCAGCCGCCAGTGAGGTACTGCAGCCGCCCTGCCTCACCAGCGCCCTCTGCAGCTGTGAGTGAGGGACTGCAGCCTCCCTGCCTCACCGGCGGTCGCTGCAGCTGGGAGTGAGGGACTGCCGCCTCCCTGCCTCACTGTTGTTGTTATTGCTATTGTTTGTTCTGTTGTGTTATAGATATACAGGACGCGAGGGAAAAGTTTTGTCACTGGTTTCTGTTGTTGTTATTGCTATTGTTTGTTCTGTTGTGTTATAGATATACCTTTAGTAAAGAACTGTTATTCCTTTTCCCACATTCGTGCTCATAAGGCTCGTAATTTCCAAAGCTACAGTAATTCGGGGGAAGTGGTAATTTCTTCCATTCCAGGAAGGTTCCCACCTTCCTTGGCAGATATCTGTCTTTCAAACTAAGACAAGTGGTTAAAATGCTCCACTATCCTGTGAGAACATACTTTCAGTTCCATTCTCTAATTGCGAGGAACTTGCAATTCCCAGGTGAATTATTTTACTACAAGGTTGCATACTCTTGAGATATGCGATGTTTACAGCACTGTCTGTTGAAACATTTTGATTGGCAAAACATAGAAGGAAATAGTAAGCATGAGCATGGCTGGTTAGGTGCCATGGTGGTTAGGCGGTTGTGAGGAAAAAGCTATGAACCATTTTCTGCACTTCTGAATGTTTAATAAGTGAGACTTAAACATTCATTGAATTCAGATAATATTTACTTAAGCCATTGGTCAATATTTTCCTCATTAAGGATGTCAGGATTTGACCCATTCCACAATCAATTCAGTGGCACCAGGTAAATAACACAGTTTTAACTCACATTTTTCATACAGAAGGATTCCTTAAGCAAATGGAATGAAATTTACAGATGCAGCACACATAATATTTAGATGTAATATTAGCTCCATCAGGAAGAAAAAATACTGAAAGTTAACAAAAATTGATTGATGCTCCCTGACTGGAAGTGTCTGTAATTTTTTGCACGATAGCAATATGGAATGTATTAACTCCATGAACACCAGTGTCTCCTTTATAACTGCTGTTGCTATTCTAACCACATTATCAACCTCACACATGTTTACCTCAGGGATATTTAGCCAGCCATAATTGACTTTTGCACAAAAGCAAAGCTGCAGGCAAGGTTTAATCCTTTTGGGCTTGCCTTCTCACTAAAATAAACAAGTATCTAAGAGAATTGTAACTAGATCAAGTATAAAATCAGAGCATGGGGTGAACCTGTTCAGTCTTTTTCAATCTTACAGTTCTTAAATTTTCATAATTAGGATGTCTGGAAATTAAACAACATCATTGCATGTAAGATGTTACAAATAAACAGAGAACTTAGCATCTCCACTTCCAGTAACAGCATTTCTCTAATAGTTATTTAACCACGTCAGATTCCTCTATGGAGGTGGAGTTTTAAAAAGCCTCACTATTGTACCGATATCACACTAGACTTCAGCTGATAGGGCTAATGCCAGGTAGCAGTGATTGCACATAAACTCTAGGTGAGATTAATCTTGCTTAGTATGGTAGGTGGTGTCATGGTTTAACCCCAGCTGTAGGCTCAGGCCCACACAGCTGCTCACTCTCTCTCCACCCAAGAGGATGGGAGAGAGACTCAGAAGGGTAAAAATGAGAAAAAGTGTGGGTTGAGACAAAGAGAGTTCAGTAGGTAAAGCAAAGCTCTGCATGTAAGCAAAAAAAAGCAAGAAATTCATTCACCCCTTCCCATGGGCAGGCAGGTGTTCAGCCATCCCCAGGAAAGCAGGGCCCCATCATGCGTAACAGTGACTTGGGAAGACAAACACTGTAACTCCAAATGTTCTCCCTTTTCTTCTCCTTCTCCCACCTTTATATCAGAGTATGACATCATATGGTGTAGGATATCCCTTGGGTGAGTTGGGGTCAGCTGTCCAAGCAATCCTTCCAACTCCTTGTACACCCCCAGCCTCTTCACTGGTGGGGTGGGGTGAGAAACAGAAAACCTCTTGAGTCTGTGTAAGTGCTGCTTATCAGTAATGAAATCATCCCTGAATTATCAAAACTATTTTGGTCTCAAATCCAAAACACAGCCCCATACCAGCTACTATGAAGAAAATTAACTCTCCCCCAGCCAAAACCAGCACAGGTGGCTAAGACTGGTGTTCAGTAGATCCTTTAACCTGATGCTACCATGGAAAGAAAGCAGGCCTGCACTGCTTTTACTCACACACCCTATTGCTAGTTCTGCACAGATTTGTCTCTTGTGCTGCTGATACCCACATTTGTACGAATATATGGTAAATTGCTGAGGGAGCTGATCTGACTGAAATCCAGCCATTTTCATCCAAGCTTAGTTTTAGCTCAGATCCACTCACCACATGGTGCATCTCACACTTTGTGATGAACACATGAAGAGGGGGAAATACTCCCAGACTGCTTCTTCTGACAGCAGGGCCAGCTTAAAGTGATAAGTCATCTTTGTCTTCAGATAGTTGGAAAGAAGCATATTCTAGAGTTGCATCTTTTCTTCACTGACAACAAAAGAAACTCAGAAAACTAGCATGAGCTTAAATTTCTAATTGCAGATAGTTGAAGTGAGAGGGATCTTATACATGAGCACAGCAGTCCATACTTTGATAAAAATTCAAAAGAAAGTATTATTTTAAGCATTAACACCCTACATCAGGTCAACCATCTCAAGTGTAGGTAAAGGCAATCAGTGCTAGACTATGCAATAGATGAGGAGGTAGGACACTCTGGATAAAATTGTTTATCCATAGCAATGAACAGCAAACTTCTTGTTGATATAGAGCACACAATAATTTTATCCTACGGTCCAATGTTTGAATCTGTTTTAACGCATTGCTTGGCTCTTAAGAAATCAATTAATATATCTTTTCTTTCTCTATCTGTAAAATGGTCATTGCTGGGACTGTATTTGCAAAATGCTTTCTAATAATATGTATGAAGGAATTATTTAAGTAAGTACATTATTATCTACTGACAAGTCTTCTGCTCTGCTAGGAGAGCAATTACAGAAAATGTTCTATATATTTATATGCAGATAAATCTAGATTTAAGTGAAAAGATTGACGGGGGGGGAAATGAGTGATTTCCTTAATTTACTCTTTCATGTATGAAATTTTGTATAAAAGCTTTTGTACACAGTTCTCTGACCTATGTTACAAATCCTATTCCCTGCAGGAAAAAGAAAAAAAACATTTAACTCACACCATAAACTTACTTGGGTATATGGATAACGTTCATCACTAGTCAAGTAAGTGTTGTGCAACTGAATATGTATGTGGAAACAAGCAAAGGTTTTAACCAAAGAATGACATTCTACACTCAAAGTGATAGAAAGAAGTTTAATTTTCTAAATATAGCATTTTCAGGTGTTCCTAGCAGATACAATAATTCTAAGCATATGTGTGTATGTTGTAATGAGTCATGCATGACATTACTGTTTTAATCAGCAATCAGCAACAATCATGGTATGAAATCATATAAAGATACTATAGATATCTATAGATAGATATAGATACCTAGATAGATAGATAGATAGATAGATATACATATATCTATACCTAGTTAGATAGGTAAATTTAGATAGATATAGATATCTATAGTTTATCAATACTCTGCCTTTTCCTGTTTTACTTCTTTTTCCCTAAAAATCTATGAAGATGTCATTTAGTAAAAGATCTTTGATCTGGGTGCCTTGAAGTATTACTGTAGCTTTGCAGAATAGAGCACAACTTTGCTTCCTTGTTAGTACACTGCTGTAGGGTTAGTACGGGGCCCCCGGAAGACTGATCGAGGAGATTAGTGCAGGCTGTCAGAATGTCTCAAGACTCCATTTTGCCTGCGTAAAAAACTGCGACAAATAGTAACGTGGGAAGCCTATGGTTAATGGTTCTCACAGGTGGAATATGCAAATAAATTCCATTCTCATTAGAGAGAGGGAAAGGGGAACCTAAGTGCTCATGCTTGGGGCCCTTGGATATAGGCCCGAGGGGCCTGAAGGGTGGGGCTTCCCTCTTCGGCACTGACATGGGAAGCCTCGCTGTGTACCAGCTCTGAGAATTAACCTCTTTATGCACAAGGCCATGGCCAGCCTCTGGTTAAACTGCACATATCTTCAAATCATACAACTGCATTCACAGTGTTAGAGCAACCAAGTAGTCTTGGGAGAGGGGGCAAAATCTCCAGTCTCATGAGAAGTCCATGACAGAATTCTGCCTCCCTTGAAGGAATTCAAACAAGACCCAAAGCACAACAGGAAAGGGTACAAACATTTGAATACTAAAGGGTGGAGATGACTAAAACTAGGATGGAAACAATAAGAAGGGCAATAACAACTGCACTGCAGTTCAGCAATAGAAATCTTTTCCAAAAGATGTAGTGACGTATGAAAAGTCCAGAAAGTCAAGCTGTAGAAAAGAGGTAAAAAACCCAGTGCCCTGTGAGTATAGAAATCTGTAAGAATGTCAGCTTTAAAAAAATATACACCTTCAATATGTAGTTACAGCTGAAAGCTCAAAAAAGTACAAAGCTGAGTATACATGTTAGAAGAAAATACATGTTTCTCTCACTGATTGTATTTTGTCATGATGACAATCTCAAATAATCATATTTGATGAAGAAAAATAAGAGTGTTCTCGTGACATATATATCCACACACACCTTAATTTCTTTCCTCAAAGTAAATAGAGGATCATAAAATGGTTGAGGCTGGAAGGAACCTTATGTGATCCAATCCTCCTGTATTGGGTTTGCAAGGCCTGGTTTTTGGTAGCAGGGGGGCTACAGGGGTGGCTTCTGTGAGAAGCTGCCAGAAGCTTCCACCATGTCCAGCAGAGCCAATCCCTGGCTGGCTGCAAAGATGGACATGCTGCTGGCCAGGGCTGGGCCAATTAGAAGTAGCAGTAACGCCTCTGTGACAACAGATTTAAGAAGAAATCAAAACAATAGCTCTGATGCAGTTTTAATTCCAGCCAGGGAAGAGTGGGGTGAGAATATGTGAGAAGAACAACTATGGAGACACCAAGGTCAGTGAAGAAGGAGAGGGAGGAGGTGCTGCAGGTGCTGGAGCCGAGATTCCTCTGTGGCCCGTGGTGAAGGCCATGGTGAAGCAGCTGTGCCCCTGCAGCCCATGGAGGAGCCCCACGCCAGACCAGGCGGATACCTGGAAGGAGGCTGTGATCCTATGGGAGACCCATGGAGAGAGGGGCCCTGCTCCCAGGCTGGAGCAGCCTGTCCTTGGAGGACTGCACCCCGTGGAGGAGTGACCCACGCCTCAGCAGTGTGAGGGGTGCTGCTGCCCGTGGGATGGTCTCACATTGGAGAAGTTCATGGAGAACTGTCTCCTGTGGGGTCAGACCCCAGGGTGCAGCAGGGGAAAATGACTCCTCTCCCTGAGCAGCAGGACAAGCCATGGATGATGGACTGACCAAAACCCCCATTCCTTGTCTTCCTGCACCACTGGGGTAGGAGGTAGAGCTGGGAAGGAGGGAGGGAGTGTGGGGGAAGTGTTTTTAAAGGCTTATTTTACTTCTCATTATCCTGCTCTGATTCTGTCAGTGCAATAAATTCACTTTATGTCTTTAAGCTGAGCCTGTTTTGCCTGTGATGGTATTTGAGTGAACTCTCCTTGTTTTTATCTCATCTCTTGAACCCTTTGTTAAATTTTCTCCCCTCTGTCCAGTTGTGGGGGAAGTGAGCGAGCGGCTTTTGTTGGGTGCCTGGCATCCGGCCAGGGTCAACCCACAACACTTCCATTCACAAATGGTCACCTAGAGCTGTTTGCCCTTGACCATGACCAGATGGCTTTTGAGTATCTCTGAGGACAGAACAGGGAAGTTAATACCACAACTCCAGAACAGTTTCTACAGATATATTTGATTGTCATAGAAGGATGAGGACTTCCAAAATTTCCTCAAAATGTTTTTAAAGACCTTAGAAAAATCTGGAGTATATTAAACCGCTACATCAAATGGTTTTGGGACAGATTCTTTCATTAAGGGTGTAGCAACCCCTTCTGCAGACTCTGAATCTGAAAACAGAATGTTCTAGGACACATGTAAGAAATGTGAATATATCTCAGTTCAAACCCTCATATAAAAATTAGACTAGGTGTACTGAAACTAGTGGGATTGAAAGCACAAGTTGAGCCTGCATTGAAACAAATACATCATAGAGAATATGAAGAGTTACTACTAAATATAATGCATTAAAGATAGATTATTATTCATTGACAATTTTTAACACATCAAGATTTTTCTCATATACTTATGTAGTTGCAGACAACTGGAAATAATTTTTGCTCGTATTCTTAA
This sequence comes from Atrichornis clamosus, assembly GCA_013400975.1. Lineage (NCBI taxonomy): Eukaryota > Metazoa > Chordata > Aves > Passeriformes > Menuridae > Atrichornis > Atrichornis clamosus. The sequence continues at coordinate 41,002 of WBMZ01010009.1, forward strand.
AGGATGGATTACTCTTATTTTGGAGTATTATATGCCATTACCTGTCTAAAATCATTAAGAGGTGGTCACCTCTTTCATTATAGCGTTTCTAAAGACTCCCAGAGTACTTGCAAAGCTGAAATTTGTTTTCATGTATATGAAAAGATAACAATCTTTTCAATGCATTTTAAATCACATATGAAGTTGAATTACATTTTAAGAATTGTCACTTATGCACTGGTTGTATGAGTTGTCATTCACTGGACTGCTGTTATTTAGGAATAAAAAGGCAGAAAGCAGCAATTTAACTAAGTAACGTGCTATGCCTTGGTCCGCTTGGCAGGTTTAGGGGAAGGTTGTTTGATTTACTCTGGGCGGTGCACAGAGAAACACCAAAATTCCCAGGAGGTTCAATAACAAACTTTTACTTGCAAACTTTAGAATATTAAGGTACAGTAAGGTACAATTGGCAAATTTTAAAACATAGCCATTCTAGTTCGAAAGGAAACAATATAAAAGCATAAATGTAGAAAGAAAATGTATAAGGGAAAACAAAGAGAAAGAAAGGATGAGAGTAAAAAGATGACTAGTTTCCACCCTTGGATCCAGAAATGAGACTTGATTGCTGCAATTTCAATGTCCTTGGTCAAAGTGATGGTCACAGTCTTGATCCGTTGGGGGCAGGGAAAACCCATGAAACACAAAGTCTGGTGAGCTCACGCTCAGTGGGAATGCCCAGGTACCTTCCCTGGGGTGGGGAGTTTTACACTGGATGATGCAAATAATGTGGATCATGGGATACTTTGGGAGTTTTTGACACCTTCTGAGGCATGACAGCTGCCTCTTACAGCATAGTTGTGTCAATTATGGCCCATCAGAAGGGTTGAATATCTTCAGGCTTGCATCCTGGTACTTTCAGGATGTTTTCCCAGCTCAGCCACTTGTGTAAGGACATTAGGATGATAAAAAGCACTATCCCACCTTGCAGGATTTGCCTCTTTGTTTGTGAACAGTTCTGCATTTGAGTAGGTCAGCAAATCAAGGCCATTTTCAATGTAAATTTCTAAACATCAGAAATGCATGCAGGTTGTAGCACACAGTGGTAATAGTGTAATGGGGTTAGGTACATATCCTACTCAGATCCTCCAGCAGAGTAATCCAGAACACAATAGCATCTAGAACATCCTCTGGAGCAATCTAAGAGCAATCTTCTTCAATACTCTACTAAAGTCAGTCTGCTCCAATGCCTATCAGTTTATTAATAGCACCAAAACTGAGAACAGCATGGCAGCAGTTGTTTCATTTCTTAGGGAAATATACTTTTTAATGAGCAAATATATGAGAAAGCTACACTTTCTTCCCTCTCCAAACCTTTCCACTTCAGTTATAATATTTATATTTTGATCTCACAGAACCTATTTTCCATGTTGTAAATGTAGGTTGTAAAATGTCCATTGGGAACTGTTCAACATATGAATAAATAAACAATTCTCTGTATGCTGTAATGTATGTCTGTTAATGGCACCACAAATATGTTGATCCCAACTATCTACTTACCAACATAGTTGTCTATATCAACATGTGTGTAAAAAATTGCAATGGACAGTGGCTGGTCAACTACTCAGGACAGAGTAAGGAGAAACTTGCAATGAAAGACTGTACTGGAATTTGTGTAACTACAAAACCACAAGCTTCACAAACAGGTACGTCTCCTATCTCTGTTTCTCTTTTAAATCTCTGCCATACAGCATGATCAAGAGGTTATGCATGTGAATCCCAGTTTTCCAATATGCTAGAGTTTATCCATTTGTTTGTGGCATGGCTGCTGGCTTTCCCATCTCCATGTTCTTTATTCCACTTCCAGCTGCACTGAACAGTGAGCAGTAAGTTACCAGTCTATGCTGCAATCACTTTCCTAGCTGATTTCTGCTCTTACAAAAAAAAAAAATCTTTTTCTTATTCTTTTTAAATTTTTTATTACCCAGGTCAATACAATCAGACTTCTGCATCTGTCTCGCCTCCACTCAGCAGAGCCAGCCAGTGTGGGGACCAACCAGTTTCTCAGTAATGTTCATGCTAAAACAGTGGGTTTTTTCCCCCACACTAAGTTCATTTTAATGACTTCCTCTGAGATGCCAGGGGTGGCCTCGCTTCCCTTCACCACAACTTGCTGTCTCTGTCCTGCCATGTCCGCTTTATGAAATGACGCCTTCCAATTTTAGGCCCATTTTTTTCCCCACAAGTAGTGAATGCTCTGTTAATTTTTAGGAATGGTCCTCCCAAGAAGGCTGTAACTTCTATTTTAAGGAAGATTACAGTCTGGGTGAATGAATTTTATGACTGCAGTTAGTACTATTTCTAATCTGCCTTTGTAATCTAAGGTTTGGTAGAAGGTCACAGAAGTTTAAATTCTGGACTACCTTGCCAGAAATCATCTGCCTGAAGAGTTTTAAACTTCCCATCCTTTTATAGATCTGACCCTGCATTACTCTGCATGTGTTCTGGGTTTACAGAAGCTCTCATACCCATAGCAGAATTTTCTGTTAATATTTCATATACTTGTCAGACTTGATGTACTCCCGTCATCTCCCCTTGTTTAGACAAGCTACATTTTTTCGTAATTCATACAAAAGGTTCTGCCTAACACACAACAACAACTGAGAAATATAATTCTAGGCATTCAATCCAATATGTACAGTGTTTTTATTAGAGAAACTGCATAACTATAAAACCAACTGAAAAGAATCCACGGTGCTACTACTCAAAATATTCTGGAAAAAAATCTCCTCTTCCTCTCTTCCAAAGAATCCTAACATCAAGTCTGAAAAAAAAAAAAAAAAAAAAAATTATTCAAGTGTTAAAGGCATGTCCCAACAAACAGTTAACAAATCATCACAGATAAAATAAGTTTCGGTTGTATTACAGTACTGTCAAGAGTACTTACACTAATATGAAAGCCAAATTCTGAAATTAGAGTTAAAATTTCATCAGGAATGGAGTATCGTTTTCCCTGAAAAAAATGTGCATTTTCAGGTCACACTAAGGAAAGGAGGAAGTAAAGTTAAAATATCTACAAATTAAAAGGAAACCTCTTTGAAACAAAGAGCTTAGATTTGTAGAAACACCACAGTTCCTTAAAATTGGAGTCCCAGCATCAACTTATTCAATGAGTTATAATTTCTTTCTTTTATAGTACACTTTAAATTACTTAATCTAAAAAATTCATAAAAATACTATTAAAAAAATTTTGGAGTTCATATGGCAATAACATACCAAATATAGTCTGCAAGTTTTTGCTTGCTGTATTCTCAGATTAACTATAAAGATGTAAATAGTAAAAAGCTCATTTCATGTCCAGTTTTCCTTGTTTAAACTTCATAAGATTTGAATTTTATTTTAAGAAAACTCATTGGAAACACTATAATGTCCAGAAAAAAAAAAATTCTTTTCAATTCAATGTCTAATAAAAGGTGGAGCACTATTTCAAATTTAGGAGATTAAATGTACTGCACATCTGAATCTAGTCCAGTCTTTACATGATTAAAATGGATACCCAGAAAAACAAACAACACTTTATTTACATAATTTTAGGTGCCAAAATTTGAAAAATGACCTAAAAATCTATGTAAAAGAATGAAAAAACCTTCAATTAGTATGTATAAACTGTGGCTGCCTCTGACAGGTGAGTGTGAGGCACCAGGTCAGGAGAATACTTTTGCCCTGAGGTGTGTGCTACCAAACTGAACACCCAGTGGGTAGTTTGAGGACCAGGAAAACAAATTTTTTCCATGTCAAGTACAATTATTCTGTACAGGTATTCTCACATACATTGATCTCAGATCAACAAGTAATTGATTTTGAGATGAAAAGGGGCAGTTACCTTCAGAGTAGCACAAGATCATTGTTTACTGCATGTCACAGGTAAACACAATTCAAAAAATTACTCTTCCAAAATCGACAAGAATCAATCTTTGAAATAATGTCATAGGAAAAAAAAATTCTCATGAGAAACTAGACAAAATTTCCTCAGATTTATGTAATGAAAAGCAGCAACTATACCTAGCTTCACAAAAGTGTATGTCACCATTCAGGAGAAACCCACATCTAATTATTCACCACAAAATGGCCTCTCTGACATGAAACAGGGAAAATTGTTTCATAAATCAATTTTGCGCTAACCGTCTAAACAAAAATGCACCACGCATTTGAGATGCAATTACTTTGCCTTGTACATCACAGGATAAGGTGACTTGCTATTGAGTAGAAGGAGAGGTGAGAGTTGCTCTGTTTCCTGCACTGTACATGACAATCTATTATCAGAGAAATTATAAACATTCACAACAAATACATGGTACTCAACCCTCATGCACAGGCTCATCTACAACCTCTCTATGCAGCATTTCTTCACACCAGGGCCAGTGACAAGCTCAGCACCATCCCACAGCAGCAACTGCTGTCTGTGCTTGCTTATCTGCCTCCCACTGAGCACACCACATAAATAATTTAGACCCAGCCCTTTCTGTTTTGTATATGGTTAATGGATGTTTGCATCTGCTTTCCAGAAGCTTCTGGAGTGAGGACTACTTAATTCAGAAGCCCTAATTTTTTACTATTTTATTATTATTTTTATTATATTACTATCTTCTTCAAATCAGAAAACAATCATAAGGACAAATCAGTGCATGTTTATAAAGAAAGAATGAAGCAAGCACTGCATACTGCTGCACTATTTGTCACACTTCCTAAAACTGTGTTAGGGAGTTTACAAAGAGATATACAAAGGAAAAGTCTTGCCTGGATTTCAGGGAGCAGTATGAAAGGATAGCCAGAGATGGGAAGTGGTAAATCAAGCTGGTTTGGGCTGGGAGAGAGTTCATTTTCTTCATAGTAGCTATTAGGGGGCTGTGTTTCATATTTGTGACCAAAACAGCACTAATAATAGAGATTTTTTAGATATTGCTGAGCAGCGCTCACACAGAGTCAAGACCCTTCTGCTGCTCACCCCACCACAACAGCGAGGAGGCTGGGGGTGCACAAGGAGTGGGAGGGAACACAGCCAGGACAGCCAACCCCAACAAAGCCAAGGAATATCCCACAACACATGGTGTCATGTTCAGCATATAAAAGTGGGGGAAGTAGGAGGAAGGTGGGGGAATATTTGGATTGATGACGTTTGTCTTCTCAAGCCTCCATTATGCATGATGGAATCCTGTTTTCCTGGGGTTGGCTGAACACCTGCCCATAGGAAATGGTACATGAATTCCCTTGTTTTGCTTTGCTCGTGAGCGTGTCTTTTGCTTTACTTATTGAACTGTCTTTAGCTCAACCCATGAGTTTTCTCACTTTTACCTTTCTGATTCTCTTCCCCCACACAATCAGGGAGTGAGTGGCTATGTGAGCCTGGGGTTAAATCACAACACAAGCTGACTGCTTACAGCAATCCCACCCCTCACATTCAAAGGGGTCTGAAATGCTCCTACTTCTACACATCCACTTTAGACATATTTGTTTTCTGTGTGTGTGCTCTAGTCATCAGTATCTCTTTTGACCCTTTACTGTACTCGTTTCTTTACATCATACAGAAATTTGCTTCCTTGGTCACTCCACATGACAGAGATGGTTTGGCTGAGGTTATTTTAAACCTGATTTTCTCTCACAGTACCAAGAGCATGCAAGAAAAAATCCTTGAGCCAGCTGTGAAACCAAGTGCAGCAAGTCCAAAGCTGCCTTGGGAAGAGGCTGCTTTTAGCCAACATCTTGTAGTCAACAGAGGTTAAATAAGCTGAAAGAAAGTGTTTTCTTGATGAGACAGCTATAAATCAATAAATAAAGGATTAGAGGGATATTCAAAATGAAGGTGTCAACATGGGAACACAGAGACAAGTCAGCGTGAATGAAGGAAGCTGGTGGATTTACCAGAGACGATGCTATTTGCATAATGCATCAGTTTATACTTTCACAAGGATAAACATAAAGATGAAAATATATTTGATTAAATCCAAACTCATTAAATAGTAAATATCAAATTACTAATAGTTAACTTAGGTAATCTTTGTGGAGGAGGGATTAAATTTACAAAACTGCTCAGCTTCGCCCTGCCAAATCTGACACCAACACATTATCAATTTCTTTACTTCATTACTAATTTTTATTTTAAACCCTGAAGCTATGGTTTCTTTACTGCAGTGTTGTGATAAATTCACCACTGATTTAAAATATACAGTTCTGCATTCTATATTATTTACAAGTTATAATATTAATACTTTTAATGCTGAAGATAAATTAATAAATACCATTGCTGGCATGAAATAGGTGAATGACAAGGGTTGAAATATACAGATTGCAGCCACTTCATCATCTGGTGTCAAAGCAAAAAGCATTGTGCCTTTCTTCATCACATCATCCTATTCCACTTTTGTCCTTATATATATTATATCTGTGTTTTTGGCACGTGATATGCATTCAATTAAGTAATAGCACTCCAGATGTGGTAAGTGCTCTCCTCTAGTTCTACATTGCAGCACAATGTGCCATGTATTAGCAAACCAGACAATGATCTGATTTACAATATGTATTACTCTAAATGTGGAAACATTGCTCATAAATTGCATTTTTTGTATCTATCACTTAGTCTTCTACTGCTCTTACCTGACTTTAAAAACTGTAGCAATTAAACAGTGAAAACAGCTTGAAAATTCACAGCATTCTGCAGGAGACGAGGCATTGTAATGCACATCCTCAATTCTCTGCAGGGTTCAGCAGACTGCAAATCTGTCAGGGCAGAGTCTGCAGGGAAGCTCTACTTTTCAGCCATATCTGTATATAATCAACATTATATGATGCAATAAGATACAAAATTGTCAGAAGAGTCCAGAGTTGTTCTCTCTTTGCTTAAAATTATACGTGCAAAGACAAGAAAACTAAAGTAGAATTTGTATGTTTTTAAAGCTGAAATCATATTGGCAACATGATGCATCATAAATTTTAAGCCATCAGCTGTCATGGCTGATCTTACACAGGTGCTGTACAGTAAGCATTTGTGCTAAAATAACACCACATAATATATCAGCTCTGGTAAGTGTTGGTCCGTGCTTTTATCTAGATGTAGTAAACAGAAAAAAAAACCCATACAGCCTTGCGAACACTCGCAAGTAGATACAACTTTAAATAAATGCTTGAAAATAAAACCTTAATAATATTGACTTTGGTAAACCAATAAAGATCTTTACAGATTCTGGACAGATGGTATCCTACAACATTTCTTTAGAAAGTATACCAGCATAGCAACATCTCTATATTTTGGCAAATGCACTTTGTGACAGAATCATCAGTCCGGCTGTAATTCAGATTTCCCTCCCTTACCATCTTCTGTCCACAATCCCTATCTTAAGGGTTTTTTACGCAGAATCATCTCTCACCCTCTCTGGAAACCTCTCAAACAGCAAAGCCCACAGAACTATAACAGCTACCCATTCATTACCATGAGAAGAAATGAGCAGCTTAGGGTGGGATGGACAGGAACTGCATCCTTGCTGCAGCCACAACGGCTGTGTCTGGCCACGCCTTTATGCAAAATGTAAAATGTAAACTAGTTAGACCAAGTGGGGTGGGGTTGCTGGGCTGGTACCAAGTAATGCTTTGAGAGGACAAGAGTTTCAATTAAAACAATCAGCAAATCCATCACTCCAATAAATAGCTCCAACAGCCCAGTAAAATGTTGTGAGGAAATGCCCTGGCTCACTCTTTCAGACCTGTAGTACTCTGACACAGCCAAGGTACCTCACTGTTCAGAGTACTCATTAGCTTAACCAGCACTGTGCTGGGTTTGATGCTCCTTCCAGATGTGAAACACCACAGTGCAGCCCCCGACAGGTACCCTCAACCCACACCTCCCAGCTGGGCCAGCTGCATCCCAATGGTACCACAGAGCGGAGACACCCAGGAGGAAACATTTCCAGTTACAGTCAGAAAAAGAACTTAAACCTTGAAGCCATTTGAAGTAGATGACTAAACAGATCATTAGAGGTAACCAGCTTGTTGACAGGTGATAAAGCTGGGGGAGATATATGTAAAACATGCACACACAGAGTATTGTGACACTGGGTTAGTTTAGTGGAGTTAACATATGTTGCATTTCAAAAAATGAGACAGGAAACAATAAAGACTATATTGAGGATTTAAAATAAGAATATGCTCTTTAAAAATGTGTTCTTACATAATGGCGACCATGCTCCAGTTCAGAGGATTTCAACTTCTTTTTAACATGATTGAATAACAGATCTTCTCTTCTATGTATTTATAGCTTAACAGGTGTAAATCTTCTAATTTGAATTACTTCACATTTTGGGTCATTGTCCTGGGTTGAGTACGGGAATGATGAGTATTCTACCTCATCTGCATCAGCCCTGATGAGCCGCTAATGACAGGTCATTTGCAACAACTGCCCGGTGCATGTTCGGCCCCTCAAACTGCAAGCTGAGTATTAGGTAATGTGGTGGGTTTGTGTTT